>JANJEY010000007.1:22658396-22669305 GCA_024703695.1 Erythroxylum cataractarum | reverse complement strand
AGGTCTGATGATTTTGAGCTAGAAATATAGAGGTGCTTATTTATGTTTGAATTGTAGGTTTATTGACATGTGTGATTGTTTTTATGGCAAAAGAAAAATAAGTAAGATTTTCTTTTTAAAGATGAGATTTGGGATATGCATGATTAAGAAGAATCTTATGAATTGTGTTTGAATTGAGGATGAATTTTCAAAAGGCGAAATCCAAGTGCCTTGTATGAATAAAGATGAATAAAATGAAAGAAAAAAAAAATATACTAGAATGGATTGGCTTAGATTAAATGTCTCATTGGTTTCCAACACTAGTTTTCCTAAGTATGCGTTATCGGATGTCGGAATTTGAACTTTCAGTTGATTGATCCGTGTTGTTTCTTTGTGTCCGAAATTTTGTTAATCCGAGCCCTTCAAATTTTCTTTGTCTCATTAAGAATTCGATTCGTTTTTTATTCTTTCGCCTTTGATCCAATTTGATTTCTTTGACCTTCGCCTTATGTTTCTGTTTCGGATTTTTTTTCGCTTTTGATTTTTGTCCGTTCATTTGTTTCGCTTTGTTTTTCGATTCATGATGTCGGAATTAAGTTTTTGTTCTTAAGTGATTTTATTTTCCGTTGATTATGAGCCATTCGATTCGTATTCGATTTTGTATGACTTCCGATCCGATTTGTGTTTCGCCTTTGTTTTTGCCCACTTTCGGCTTTGAGATCCGTTCTGTCGCTTTCGTCCGTTTTTTGTTTCGTTTTTTGTTTCCATTCCGTTTTCTATTTTTCTGGTTGGGGTCCGGTTTCGAAATCGGATCCCAACAGTAATTCTTTTGAAAGGCTAAGCCTTCTTCTTTTAGAATATATATTTTTATTTAAAAAATGGTTACTGTAGTGCCTTTGATACCTATGTAATTCTATAATATGACAATTGAAATTGGGAAGTAAGAATGAAGAATATGTTTCAAGAACCAACATATGGATGAGGCATATAGTATTTGATTGTGATGATGATTTGGGGTTGAATTCTTTTGAGAAGAAGGGGAATGATTCGAGCAAAACTTATAATTAAATCCTAATCAAATTAGTATGTTAGAATTTCAATTTAAAGTAGTAATTTATAATTCTCAATAAAAGTAGTGTATGGACTACATTCTTTAATCGAAGTAGATATAACATGTTCATTCTTATACAAAGGGGACATATCTTATTAATAATATAAAATCTTAATACATTGTTTGGTTTATTCTTTATTTAGAAGATATTCCTCATTTTTATTTTTCAGTGGACTAACTCCAAATTTATCAAAGTTCTCTTTGTGATTTTTCAAATTTTTATATATTCAATTTTTGGTTTTCTAATAACTAAAAGGTACTTCAATTATCTCTTTTAGTAATGTTTTAGTTTTATTCGTACATTTTCTAAGATTTACTTTTAGGAGAATTTTCATCCATGGATGAATAATGGGATGTTTTTATTTACTTTTTAATTATTAAAAGTAAAATATTAATAATATTTATATCTTTTTTTGAAAATTAATAATATTTATATATTGTTATAATTAAAATATAAATTAAAAATTCTTTCCGTATAATAATTAGTATTCTCATAATTAATTAAAATGATATTACCGACTAAACAAAATTTTAATTAAAAAATGAAAATTAAAATTGTGAAAAAAATAAAATAAATAGTACAAGATTAATGAAACTTTTAAAGAACTAATTTGAATATTGATGACAATAAGTGAGATCTCATTCAATTCTCTCGCTTTGGTACAGTTTGATCTTGGCGTTTTATTTCCTAAATTTATACATTAAATTCAGATCATCTTAATCAGTTATATTAAAATAATATCCATTTAAAAGCCAGTCCAAATTTCAAAAAACACGTCCAAAATTGTCATGCTAAGATTATGTTTAGTTGGATGCATCATTTTTTAAAGGATGGAATGAAATAAAATAATATAAAATAATTTTTATTAAAATAAGATATAAATAAATATAATATTAAAAATTTGTTGCTTGCAAAGAAAGAAAAAATTTATAATGTAACATAATAAATATTATTTGGATATGATTTATAATGTAATAAAGCTTAAAGTTATTTATCATTTTACATTCTGTCCTAAATTTCTCAAATTAAAATTTTTATTTTTATTATTTAAAATAAAATGATATATAATATAAAAATCTTCCTTTTTTTAATCCCATTTTATTATAAAACCGATTGGATAATATCATATTTAATATTCTATTAATAAACTTCCGTTAATATTTGAGTATCGCCTTTATCAGTCAGAAGGTTCGGAAAAAGTTCAGGGTTAAAACTATGTCGTTTTGTAGATATTTCCGGACAAAACTAGGGGTAGGCCGGACTTGGAAGTGCAAGAATGAGTGGGTGTTAAAGAGTAACCAGGCTGTTGGTGGGCGACATGTCAACTGGTGCTCTGCTCTCGACTTTTCTCATCACCCCTATCTCCTCCAAGCTCTCTTTACCCTTTGTAAAGCACGCTGCTATTCTTATTTATTCCCAGTTCTACTTTATTTTCTTACTAACCAAACTACATTTATTGCTATCTCGCAGCGGCATGACTCGCTATCCACAACTACGAGGTCCACTTTTGGCATCGTCCGTTGTAGTCGTGCTGCCATTTCAGCCAAAGACCGAGGCTCTCTCTCTGTCTCTTTCTCCCCCTTTTCCATTTTTATTTATATATATTTTTATTTCTTAGCTGTTTGTCTCTATCATATTTACTTGCAGGTGAGTATGATCCTGACCTTCGCTCGGTGCTTGAATTGGCCACAGACTCGGAGTTGTATGAACTGAAGAAAATCTTATTTGGCGCTAGGTTTTGTTTTACCTATTCATTCTAATTTCATGTTTACTGTGAGTTTTTTCTTTAAAAGACGAGTCCATGTTAATGCATGTTTTTTCCGAATTATTTTTGATGTTCAGTTACTTCAGTCCTTTACTCAAGTCCATGACGAGCAGTTCTGACTTGGATTACCCCATGATTGAACAAGACCTTGAAGAGCGAGAAAATTTTATTGTTGCACTTGAGTCGAGATTCTTGTACCTAGCTGCCGATGCCCGGTCTGCATTAAGGTTAAAATTTACTTGGCAGTGGAAAGATTGTCATTTGTTAGTATTCAAATACAATGAGTTGTCATGATTAGCTCTACATATTAGTCAGTTAGTTTACTGGTAGTTATTAAACGTAGAGGGAATTAACTGAGAAAATTGCCATCTATGGAATATTGTGTATGTTTAAATGCTACATCTTGAAGCTTCTTGATTAATCTTTAACATTGATGCTTTTTGATGTTTAACTGATCATTTATTTTTACCTTGATCTGGTTGTGTTAGGGGTTGGAGACCTTCATATAGAAATGTGTTGCTTGCTATTAGAAAAAAGTTAGAAGTTCCTTGCTCAAACAAATTGTCAACTGAAGACCTTGAAGCAGAAATTTTTCTCCATCTAGTTAAAGATTATGCAAGGTATTTTTTTCTAAATTGCTTTAAAACTTTACACATGGTAATTAGGCCCGATAACCAGGACAGTATTGTCAAGGCTTTTTCTACGATAAGTTGGGATCGAAGAAAAATGAGAAGTATGAAAGGAGAACTGGGTAATGAGTTCACAATTTGGGTGCATTTTTTGCCTTCAGTTCCTTCAATCTTTAATTGTGTTTCAGTGCATAATAGTTGAATTTTGTACATAGAAATTATACAATGTGGAGGCTAAATAGATTATTTTTCCATTCATGGGTTTCACAAGTTTCTTTCAGTTTCCCATGAAAACTTATATTATCTTCAAACAGTGAAGAATCAGGGACTTTTCCGGGCTTATGGGGTACTTCTAAGGCTTCCAATGGACAAGTTAGTTTAGAACTTGGACTTAGCCAGCAGAAGGTCCAAGCCTTTGCAGCCTTAAAACTTGGGGTCGCAGAGCTTCAGTCAATGATTTTGAAGGTACTCACATTCACATACAAAAACAATATGTATTAGGAATTTCTGGAAGTTCTAAAAGCTTATTTGAATTTTCTCTACTTGTTTCGCACCTGTGCTATTTTGCCCATTGAAATAGGGTGGTGGTGTGTTTACGTTGGCAAAACTCTATCAGTTGGTAAGGCATGAACCTTTTTTCAACTTGTTCTAAATTATACTTGCTTGTTTGCCTAAAGTAGTTTCGGTTTATTGTAGGTGGGGAGGAAATTAACAGGAAAGGTGTTCGTAGAGGCTGCCAACTATCAGATGAAACAGGAACTTATGAAGAAGGTATACTTTTGGCACTGTTAGGCTTGAATTATTATTAGAGAAATAAAAAAGAAAATTTAATATGTGTACATGTTATCATAGAGAAACAAATAAACCAAAATGACTTTATTTCTAACTTGTTTCTTTTTCTATCTCTCTCTGTTATGACAATACGTTCATTGAAGTGAGAAAGATGCTTGAATAACTTGGAAACGGGGAAAAAAATTTCTTAGCAGGAAAACTAAAGAAACATATGAAAATAAAAGGATAAAAAAGGTTAGCTAAACAAGTTGGGACTTTGGAGAAACAGATGTGAGACTCCATCTAATTGAATTAGCACTTTTTAATTTGTTTTCAATCTTCATTTATTTGCATATTCTCTCAAAAAGCTGTAAGGATGCTTATGTAATGTATTTCTTGTTAATTTATCATCTTGATTCAAATGATCATGATGATGATCACTATACATTTGGCTCTTATTTTATTGTCTATTTGAAACTGTACCATCCCCTTCGATGTAAAGATACTAGTATGCAGCAAACATTACCAGAATCTGACTTATTGTTTCTTTTCTTGATCCATTTATCATTATGATTACAATTATGGAAGGGTAGCAATGTCCATGGAAGAGAATAATTTGCTTCTTCACTATCATGGAATGGATCTTGACCTATATTTGGTTGCAATTTTGTTTGGATATTGCTTATGAGAAAACATGGATTTTTGTTGCTATTGAATTGGTCAGAAAAATAACATAGTTCATCGGAGCTACTCTAATATTTTGAAACTATGTTCATTACTCAAATATTTTGAAACTATGTTCATACTTACAGTTGTAATTTGTTTACTTCGTTCATATAGATTAGAGAACTTCTGGTCTCCGATCCTGACTTGTATTTGGTTGCAATTTTGTTGGCATAATATTTGTTCAGACATGGGAATTTTCTTGCTATGAGTTGGTTAGAAAAGTACAAACTTTAGTTTTTTAGAGCTACTATAATATTTATAAATTATGTCCATAGGTAACTTGTATATTGCTTATATTGTTATAGACTAGATAAGTTTTGGTCTATGATTGAGGTCTGTTATGCCAAGTATATGGCTCATAATTCTGCTGAACCAAGCCAAGCATCTAGTCTTCAAGTTAGTTACGAAGTGAAAAATCCATTCTTGGCTTGCGATAGACATGACCTCAAAGTAGTCATACTAATTAATTTTTTCAATTCCCACGTAGTTCACTCAACTGATTTTCAAGCACAACTGATGTAATTGAGCTGCTTTTCCCTCCCTTCTAGTGAGCTTGTCTATTGATCTGTCTAAATTTGTTGTAGAATTGGTTACCTTAAGTATTAATGGATATCACTTACTTATGATATACTTCGGCATCATTTAGTTGGCAGAATTCATTGGCATTTCAAAATTCATATTCTATGTTGTGTCTAGATTGATATATATATATTTTTTTTCTTTTGCTGTTAATCAGGGTGGACAATTAGCTGCTATAAATTTGGAGTCAAGAGCTGCCTTGCTTGCAGCAAAGCAGGTGACTATACCATTATTATTGTCTACATGGTTGAAACTCTCATTTTTCATTTGTGAGATGCATTTTGATTAGTGGAAATGCTGTTAATAGAAAATTTTCTTTATTGGCCTTCATTTGACTAAAGGTGTCTAATTATACTTTGCTCTTCATTTGAACTGTCATGTATGCTCGATTTGTTATTATGGCCCTACAACTTTGTAGATAAAATATTTGGTATCTGTTCAAATTGAGTCCAACATACATTGGATTGTTCTTGGTGGGATGGGAGTGTATATCTTCCCTTTATATGTCTCTTTGAAAGGACAATAAATTTGCAGAAATTAAACAATTTTATATTTTGCGATACATATGTTACTTTCATATGCATACAATGCTTCTTTTGTAAGTTAAGTTTCTGATTTGGAAGCCTTGGACAGGGTTTGACTGGAGCTGCATCAAGATATCTCGGCTTTAGGAGCATAATGTCATTGCTCGGCCCAATGTATTCTTCATTCTATAACTGACATCATTTATATATGTTCAACTTGTCTCTTTTCCAATATTTATGCTCTATTGTGTCACTTATATAGGTTTTTCCTGCTTATCATATTTTTTTTTGGTTTAAACTGGATATAAGATTCTAGTTGCATTTTTAATTGTTGTCTGTTGGTTAATTTGTATGAATATGGCCAGTTTTAAAACGTTATGCATAATCTGTTGAAAGTAAGGGAAATACATGAGCTTAATCTGTTGAAAGTAAATCAAATAATTATGTGATTGTAGAAGTTACGAAATGGAAACTCTGTGAATACTTTATATGTTACTGTAGCTCAGTTTTAAATTGCATATTCATTAGTCTAGAACGTTTGCCATCCATATGAGCTGTTGTGATCAGTATATGGATTTACCTTTTCACGTTTAAAGTGAGGGGACTTGGAATTGCTTGAAGTTGAAAGAGTACTCCAAAATAAGAAGCTTTGTAGATATCTACTAAGATAGGTCTTTTTCTTGTGTGTCTTTTCTTATAAATCTTGTTAGAATAATTTTTGAGTCACTCCACCCAATAGTCTAACAGTCCAACAATTTAGTTTTTGAGATGAAAAGTTTCTTAACTTGGTATTAGAGCCTTTGTGACTATAAGGTGTAAAGTAAAGATTATGCCAACGTTATTCATGGTTGGAATCAGATTAGTTGTCATTTTTCCATACTTTGGTGTGGATAGACATATTATGAACCATTAATGACAAGTTGGAGGGCTTACAGGGAAATTTGAGCATAAGCATTGAAGAAAATGCAACTTAACGTGTATAATTTCAAGGATTTAAAATTGACCTTTTTTATTTTCAATTGATAATTAATAGTTATCTTATGATTTTGTGTTTATTTGACCTAGATGATCTATGTGACAACTTCAGTTGAATAAATTGTTGAAAGTTCAGTTGTTGTCTTTTATTGAGAGGTGTTTCTTTAGTTGTTTAGTTGATTATTGAACTTCTGTTGCAATCATGTGGCCTATCCTTTAATGTTAACAACCTGAAATTGGAAGTGGTTTCAAGCTTTATTTGGTCTTTTACCACTCAATGTTCTGCAGTACCTTGTCTCCCTTACTCCATCTTACTTTCTGGGACATATATCTTCTAAAATTTTGGCATATCAGAATTTTCTTTTGCTCTATATTAGGTTGTTATCAAGGAGCCAAATGAGGGACTTTGTAAGTCACTGACATGTAAAATGACAATGAATGCTCTTAGTACAGTTTTTGGGTTTGAATTTCAAGTCTTTTTTAAATTTTATATACCCATTTGATACAAGTTGACTTTGTGGTAAAACAAAGGTATTGGTATTTATGAGGATTTTATGGGATAAGATATTGGATAGTTTTATATTTATGTATATTTTAAAATTAGTTGTATGGTTGTGTATATCCCTAATTTCTAGGATATATTTTAGGGATCTTTCATGTATATATTTCCTTGTACTCTATTCAAGTAAAAACATATTATAATTATTTTGCTTCATATGGTATTAGATCCATTGACTCTTTCTTTAGAAACTTCTGTCCAGAACTTTGTTCTTCTGCTAGGAGAGGTAGCTGTTGAAATCTAACCAAGAAGCCATGTTAGAAATCACTGCAGCCAGTCTTCCATCTTATGCTACTAGTTGAGTCTCTCCGTTAGACAACATTGTTGTAACATTGTTGTTGTATATATTTCCTTGTATTCTATTTAAGTAAAAACATAATAGAATTATTCTGCTTCATAGGAGGCACTAAGGCTTTCGGTTATATAATTTTTTCTTGATTACCTGTTTCTCTTGTTTTTGTTGGAACTTATTCTTTGGCATGGTATCTGTGAACATTAAGAACAAAAACAGGAAAGTATTGGTTTACCATTTTACTTGTGGTTTCATGTACAGGATGTGGGGGATGTTTCTAGCAGATGTTGTCATTCAAATGCTCGGGACTGATTATGCTAGAATTTTGCGAGCAATTTATGCATTTGCCCAGGTATTTGCATATCCCCTTGCATATTGGAAAACTCATCAGTCTTGTTTAGTGTGCACACACATGCATGCTTTCTCATTGTTCCTCTCCTTCCTTTTTCATTCCCGTCATTCTTCTTTCCCTGTCTTGTCTTGTTTCTGCTCCTGTTATAGAACACAATACGATTGGATTGGAGTCTTAAATATAGGGAACAGAACCATGAAATGATTGTACACCATCGGTTGACAAAATTAAAGGGAGGAATATATATCAGAGAATAGCTAGTCAAACCTTTAGTTGCATATAGCTAATGATTTTTAGGGAGCAATCTTAGTCATCTCCTGGTAGGTGCTATGTGTGTGCCACATTTACTTATATGTGTGTAAGATCATACATAAAACACACAAGATTTACTTAGTTCGGCAAGGGTGCTACATCCATGGCTGCAGTAAAAATTTCTGTTATCATGTTTTGAAAAAATTTACAGGAGACCTAATTCCTATTTATATAAAGAATTAGGAGAAAAGATCTAAATCCTACTCACACAAGGAATTCCTTGAAAAGAAATCTTGTTCATGCACAAAATAGGATAGTAGTGAGACCACGACGCCCATACAAAAACAGATGAGGCGCTGTAAGTAGAGCATCCCCACAAATTTATCTCGTCAGTTATGTACCAGATCATGTTAATTATTAGCTGTTAAATAGGGGTGTGCTGATTCCCTTTCACCAGCACATTCTGCTTTGACAGTAATTTGAGCCGGGTTATTTCTGTTTATATTTATTCTTTGCCAGCCCATTAGCATGTTATTTAAACATTTTTGGCCTATTGAAAAGTTAAAATATTTTGATCAAACAACTGACTCTAAATTATGGTCTTTTTGATGACCATTAAATTTACCTTTTTTTTGGGCAACAGATTCGCATTACCCGTACATATAGGTTACCATCCATTAACGAATGAGGTGAGAAGGATCCGGTAAGCCCCTAACAAGTTTAAATCAAGGCTGGATCCTAATGGTTCCATGGTTTCTTACGGCTGGATGTTTCCTTCTGAATTGATTTCTACTGTATATAATGCTGAAGTACATAGATGCAGTTTCCCTTCTAAATGATTTTATGTATGGAAATGTGGAAATTACTCAAGTAGTGCTTATATAATCGGGAATTAAATGTAGCCATAGATTGTACAAAGGCTTTCCATCATCTATGTGAGAAATGCAATTTTGTAATGGACGATAAGTCATTCGACTTCTTACTCTTTTGAGTTCCCAAGACTTTGTACAAGCCTTTGCTCTTGAAGTAGTTGGTTGTCATGTGGATTAGAGCAAGCATCAATTCCAATGTTTCGAGTGTTAAGGGGGTTAGTGGGACTAATATTTGGTCTATAATTGTGTTGGACAATGTCAAACGATGAGATAAAAGGGAAAAATGCAGTGCACTTTTTTATTTGGGTTGCTTCAAACTTTTCTTGTCTTTTCTGCAAAGTGGAATTTTATTTTGAAAGTCGAAGCTTGTAAGGACTTAGGCAGATGATTAGAAGCTTGTATAGCTGGAATTTATACAGGGAATCATGATTCTTTGGGGTCCTTTCCGTAACTTTGTTCCATCTCTAAAAAAGATTTGGAACGACTATTTTCAATAATAGACACATTTCCTTTGCTCTGAATTTCTGAAATATGTGATGTTTGCCTCTCTTCCTCAATTGCACCCAAATATTTGAAGGTTTTGTTTCATCCTCTCCTTGTTGAAACTCTTCATTATCGAATTTGTTCCTTGCTCGTGTACCCATCTCAGGGCCAATTCACACACACACACACACCTATATGTATATATGGATGCTGTTAACAAAAATATGCACTAGAGGGGAGAAAAGTACATGACAGTCAAGGCCTTGGATTTTTCTTCTTGTCCGTAAAATCAGCATTTTAATCAATAATAAACAAGCTACACAAAATATGCTTTTTAAGAAGCCATCTACAACTAATATCAATTTTCTTATAGTGACCATAATTTTCAATGAGTTATCTTTTAAGTTAGGTTAATTGAGCAATGAGTTAGGTTGCCAAATCTCTTAACTTCCCGTTATCTAAAATGTCAGTTTTCAATTTTTGTTGATAGTTTTGGCTTTCTAAGCAATGGGTGATGTATACTAGATATACATTACTTTTAGCACTATTTTTATGGTATATTACTTGTATCTTGGATGATTTTAAAGGATTTGATACTTAATTTGAGAAATATTGTCATTTCATGTTTTATTTCTGCCTATACAAAGAAAATGAGCAAAAATGAAGAAAAATTGGACTAAATTAGAGCAATTTTGGAAGAATCGGAGGGCCTATCACAGTATCTTGACGAGGACTGTGTCCAAAGGTGGTCGCTTCTGTTTCTCTTGTGCAGCCGTATATATCCTCGTGTTACCCCCAGGACGAAGAATATAACATCCTACTTAGGCTTGTGTAGGTCCCTGAAGAAATGTAATTAATAATTTAGTTTTGATAGTTAGTTTTTTTGTATTTGGGCTTTTATGTATATAGTCCAACTGTTATTACAGAGAAATAAGTAAGAAGTCCAGAAGAGCTTTGATCTGGCTCCCAAAATATGTCGTCTCTTTTCTATTCTCCATAGCTTTTCCATCTCCGATCATAACTTTGACATGGTATCAGA
>JANJEY010000007.1:22588038-22604573 GCA_024703695.1 Erythroxylum cataractarum | reverse complement strand
TTCATGCATAAAGGCATGATCAGATAATGGCAGTTGTGACCGGAGCAGCCAACGTATTACAGAGCTTTAAGCTCAACACATAGGGCTTCGTGCCCAACGTATTTCAGAGCTAAGCTCAACGCACAGGGCTTCGTGCCCACCATATCAGGGCATTCATGCCCAACGTATTCAGAGCCACAGGCTCAATGCAATGTGCCCGTCACTGGTACAGTTTCAGGCGCACTGTGACAACAACGTAATGAAAATGAAAAGTGTCACATGTGCATTACATATATGAATGATTAAATGTGGATTGTGTGAAAGGCAAAATGCCTATAATTGTGAAATGACAACACATATGATATTTCTGAAAGTGATAATATGTGATATTCTATGAATTGTGTGAATATGCATGAGTTGAGTGAACCATCGATGATGGTTCCTCACTGAGTTCACAAACTCACCCAACATTGCAAATATTTTTCAGGAATTGAAGAGTACCCCGTTAGAGAAACGAGAGTATGATTACTGTAGGCAGGTCAGAGTTCGAGTCGGGATCAGTTCACGTCTGTATAAGTGTCATTTTGATTCACATAAAATTTTGGTATTCCGCAAAATAGTACTACTATTACAAAGGTTTCCCATTTGATAAATGTTATAATTGTACTGTGATTACTGGAATTGTGTTTTGATCGAAATATTTTTATATATGAGTGGGCCCAAGTTGTTTATTGATTTCCGCACATGTGAATGTTTTCAAAAATGAAAAATGTCTTACTGAGTTTTGAACGGTTTTGGCTGCTCTAGCATACCAATCTCATGAGGCACGGGCTCGGATATCACCATTGATATCAGGTTCGGGTATTGCGGAGTGGGATGCTACACATATAAGGAATTATTACCTCTACTGTATTGATAAATCATATGAGAATTTTGAGGATGAAATTTATTAAGGGGGAGAATTGTAACATCCCGTCCCCATATTAAGGGATTAGGAACCGAAATTTCAGTACATGTAAGCTCAAAGAGAAATGAAGGAAATGCATTTTCTTGCTCATGCATAATGTTAGCATATATGCACATAAATATTGAATGTTTGCACATAAAAGAGTGGTATATGCATTCATTGACAACTTCTGGTTATAATTGTTTCAAAATTTGATTTTATTGGAAATGAGAAGTAGGGAGAGTAGAAAAAGTGATATTGGTATGAGTTATGATAAGGAAAGATTTGGAAACAAAATTGGTAGTGATATGGAAAATGTTCATTGAATATGCTTCAGTCTTTTAGCCATAATGTTTTCTCTAGCTGTCCAAACAAGATGATTCTTAATTTGGATAACCTAGAGATACATGGCTACATTTCTTAAGAAGACATCAAATTTTAATTCTATCTCTAAGAATTTCAAAATTTTTCATGAAGTGAGAACTGAGTCCAGTACGTTGGTGTATGAATGAAAAATTCTTCTTCAGAATTTAGGAGAAAATTTGGAATTTATATAAATAGATTTGTTCAATGTTACCTTCTAGAAAGTTGTATATCTTTCTTTTATCTTTCCAACGATATAAAGTTTGTAAATTTTGGATATCGGAGTTGAGAGATATGAGCATTACAAGTTTTAAAGTTTGCTTCGTCTTAGTAAGACATCAGCATCGCCTTAGTTGTTTCGTCTTAGTATAATGTCAGCATCGTCTTAGTTGTTTCGTCTTAGTATGACATCATCATCATCTTAGTATGATGTCAGCATCATCTTAGTTGCTTTGTCTTAGTATGACGTCAGCATCGTCTTAAATGCTTCGTCTTAGTATGACATCAGCATCGTCTTAGTTTGTTTCATCTTAGTATGACATCATCATCATCTTAGTATGACATCAGCATCGTTTTAGTTTGCTTCGTCTTAGTATGACGTCAGCATCGTCTTAGTTTCACTTTTTACGTCTTAGTTTGACCATCTTAGTTTGCCCTTTTCTGCATCATCTTAGTTTGTATTGTCATCTTCTGTCCTATTTTTGATCCTTTTAGAGGAAAAATCTCGCTTTGTGATCTCATAAAAGTTGTAGATCTAGAAGTCTTCTTTCAAACCAATGAACAATGAAGTCAATCAGACATCTGTAACAAAAGTTATGGCAATTGCGCCAAGATATGTACAATTTGAGTAAAGACATGAACATGTTAGATTCTTTTGGTTATAATTCCTTCTCTAGGCACCCAAATGACTTGATTATTGAACCATTGGACTCGTACGACCTTTTTCTACATCTCTACTAAAAATCATAGCCTTCTAAATCAAACTGACAAAGATTGAGTGAAAAGATTGGGACGGGTACAGAGAGTGTGTTCTTAAATACTATAAACTGGTGTTATTTCCTTGAACATACTTCAGTATTTTGATGTTTTCCTGAGCTTTACTAATCCAAATGAGATGATTTCTAATTTATGGTAAACTAGAGAAATGAAGTTACAAATGGTATGGAGAAATGGGAATCTAACTCAGTATCTAAAATGGTTAAATTTCAGATGGAAATTGTGTGTAAAAAAATGTTTATAGTATATCTTTTGAATCGTTGAACTAAATTGAAAGATTTTGGAGGCATTAGAAACTTAAGACAATGGGGATATTTTTATGAAAGATAGTGTTATGTTAGACTGTTCAAGGGTATTTGTGGTAAGACACTTAAGTATAAAAGATATAAGGCATAAATGGAAGGAAAAATGGGACAGTTCTCACTCATTAAGGGCATAATTGGAAGAAGAAGTGTTGTCTAGATTATAAATAAAGGAGAAAACATGAATGAGAAGATTCCAGATAAACAAAATGAGTGGATGAGAAATGAGATAAGAAAGAGAAATGTGGAAAACAATGAAAGAGAGAAAGAAGAGAAAACAAGCTAGGGTTTTAAATTCTTCATCATCTTCAAGAAAGATTTTGAAGTTGATCAATAAGAGACAAAGGAAGAGGAAGAAAAGAGCTCCAATTTGAGCTAAAGATCTCTTTATTTGGTAAAGAATTAAGGAAACCAAGAGAATCTTATCCAAGAATAAGGGGAAAGACAATCTTGACGTGGAGTTTTGACAAGCAAATTAGGTCAAGTGTCCGCATTCAGGCGTTCCTAGAATTTGAAAGCAAATGCTAATCTGGAGTGTACAGTGAGTAGACCTAGATAGTCTAATTCTATTGTTTATTCTATTTATCTTTTCGATATTAATTGAATTTTGAATGTGTTTGATTATGTTAGGTTCCGGACAGGAGGTCCAATGATTGTGATTGTGATTTGGATATTGAAGTGCTAATTGTATGTGAATAAGATGAACTAAGTGCACTGAAGTGTTTGCTAAATGAACTCTGAATGTGATATTGCATGCAAGTTAAGTGTGAATTCTCAACTATATGTTGAATGGCGGACTACGGTCCGATGATAAGTGATTGTGACTGAATAAGAGCATGCAATATAAGTGATGCATTCTATCTCATGAATGCATGAAATATAAAGGCGTTGTGAATTGTGTTGCCTATATGAAGCCTGTATGAAGCGCTTCCACGTAGAGCTATGCTCTGTGATTCTGTTCTGACTGAGCCCTATGGGCTAGTATTCTACTCTGACTGAGCCCTATGGGCCAGTATTCTATTCTAACTAAGCCTACGGGCTAGTATTCTGTATATGTGAGTGACACGCACCCAATCACAACAATAAGAACGAATATCAGTCCCATACAAATGGCATATGCATAATATGATTGTTTGAGTGAATTGAATATGAACCTGAACGTGAAATTCTGTATGATATGTAATTTATGTATTATGTGACTGGGTGAGCCATCGATGATGGTCACTCATTGAGTTTACAAAACTCAACCAAAATTTGCAAATATTTTTTAGGACTTAGAAGAATACCCCGTTAGGCCAACGAGAGTATACCTACAACATGAAAATGAAGAATGGATGTCGGGATCAGTTCGCATCTATATTACATTTCTCTAATTATATTGAATTGTTATTCCGCAACTTTTGTATAAATTTGTATCTTGAAATTAACTCAAGTGTTTTGTAATTATGAAAGCGCCCAATTGGCTATTGAAATTTTATTAATCGTATTATGCACTCAAAATGTTTATGAATGAAATGGGCCCAATTTGATTTGTGATTTTTGTATATTGTGTTTGTGATTTAAAAAAAATTCTATACCGATTTTTGAATGTGTTAAGCACTTTAGCACGCCACCCTTGCGGAGCACGGACTCAAATATCACCATCGATATCGGGTTCGGGTCTTGTGAGAGTGGGGCGCTACAGATAGGCCTAAAGGTGACAGTAATAACATGGTTCATCCTTCTTATGGAGAAGTTTGGAAGATCTTTGAGGAGCTATATCTTGAGTTTTTCAGAGAACTACGTAATGTTAGACTAGGCCTAGTAACAGATGGGTTCAATCCACATTGCAATTTGTCACTTTCATATAGCGTGTGTCCTATTGTTCTCTTAGCATACAATTTACCCCTTGGATGTGTATGGATGAGTCATTATTTATGCTATTGTTGGTTATTTCAGGTATGAAAGAAGTCAGTAGAGACATTGACGTCTATATGAGACCATTAGTAGATGAGTTAAATGAGTTATGGGAAGATGGTTTTGATGTTTCAAAACGAGAAAAGTTTTGAATGCATGCAGCTTTAATATGGACTATCAATGACTTTCCAGTCTATAGTACTGTCTCTGGGTAGAACACAAAAGGCTATAAGACATACCCTGTTTGTAACAAGGACACTCCTTCTTGTAAGTTAAGAAGTAAGATTGGTTACTTAGGCCATCGTCGTTTTCTTCCTTATGATCATCCATGTAGAAAAAGCAAGAAGTTTGATGGCAAGAGTGAACATCGGCCTATACCTAACTTTCCAGATGGAGATGATGTGGTGGAACAATGATGTCATATGCATAATATATGTTATGGCAAGCACCCCAGCAATAAGAGGAGAAGGAGATTAGAAGGAGAGTTTAATTGGAATAAAAAATATTCTTTTTGAACTATTATATTGACATAAGTTGTTGGACCCTGATTTCGGAGCCCAACATCCGGAGTCATAAACCTTGGGTTTGCATAGTACCTTGTAGGGTCAATTTCAATAACCCTAAATAACCATCATCCTATAAGAGTGGTGTTCCCACATTAGTCAAACACCAAAATTTCAATTTGAATTCATCAAAGAAATTGCAGCTATGAATCTCTAGTTCGTTTTGAAGCAAGAATCATCTCAATCGGAGCCCTACAACTCAAGATATACTTAGAAAACTAAAGCATGCACATGCCCCAATTAAGCTCTCCCAACCAACCCCTCACTTTCTCTCCATCAAACCTATTCAAGCCAACTCCAAAAGATACAAATTTTTGTGGAGAGATAGGCACAGATGTTATAAATCCATTTATTTAAGAATCACTTCATTTGGGGGTCGAATGAGGAAGTTATGGACAAAAGAATCCAACACATTTATGTCTTTACTCGTATTTTACATGTCTTGGCGCTAATGCCATACCTTTTGCTACAGACGTTTGATTGATTTCGTTTGTAAACCATTTAAAATAGGACCTCGAGATATACAACCCTCATGAAGATCTTAAAGACTAAATCTATCATCTAGAGGATCAAATTTGGATTAGAAGATGTTTTGGCCAAACTAAGACGATGCTGACGTCATCAGATTAGTTGCTAATGTCATGAGACGAATTGGAAAAATGATCATAACCTTTTGTATAGAACTCTGATTGTGGTGTTCTTTGGATGGATAGAAATAGGAATTCAATATATACAACTCTCTTGAAGTCCTTAAAGACTAATTCTATCATCTAGAGGATCAAATTTGGACCAAAAGATGTTCTATCCAAACTAAGACGATGTTGACGTCATGAGACGAATTGAAAAAATGATCATAACTTTCTGTACAGAACTCGGATTGAGGTGTTCTTTGGACGAATAGAAAGAGGACTTCAACATCTACAACTATTTTGAAGACCTTAATATCATCTAAGGATCAAATTTGGACTAGAAAATGTTCTGTTCAAACTAAGATGATGTTGACGTCATACTGAGACACAAAACTAAGACAAAGCAATAAAAAAGGGCATAACTTTCACTACAAGTTTCAGATTGAGGTCGTTTTTAGACCGTTTTAAAGAAGACTTCTAGACCTACAACTTCCATAATAGCCTCATAAACTATTTTTGCCTCTATTTAGAATTTCAAATCAATGCAGTTGTCCCGAAAGTTCACCCTATGCAACAACACCAACTTCAAAAGATCATAACTTTCTACTACGACCACCAAATCTAACAAACTTTTTACCGTTGGAAATCTGGAAAAATTATCTACAACTTCCTAGAAGTTAATTTTTTTGCTTAACTCAGCTCACTTCAACCCAGAATATCCTTGAAGTCAGTATACAAATTTTGTTTCCCCTACGTAACCTTGAGTATCATGGGTAGAAACAAAATCATAAACCATCAGTATCAAAAGATCATAGTTTTACAAAACTTTAGTGGACCTTTCAAGCCCCCAATACACGAATGTTTCAAGAATATTGCAAAATACAAAAGATATGTAAACAATATATTGCTCAAAATGCAACTAAAGCCTTGGTTTACAAGATTTGTTTAAACTACACCACCATTTCAAAAGTGGAGTGATGCCTTGGCCATTGTTTACTCAATCTCTTGCTCATCACCTGCTTATAGGGAGGAAAGTAGTGGTGAGCTCGAAGGCTCGTGGGTAACAATTTTATAGTTTACAATAAATAAAAACATTTTAAAAACATTTTCCATATAGGAAATCATGTATATGCAGTCATGAATGCATCACTCACATCAACTAGTCATGAACACATAAACATATCAGATGGTTCGGGTGGATCCAAAACAGAACATACTACTCATTTCCACATAATGGTCTTGTGTAGCCGTGAACTTATGGGAGTCCCTGAAGGAGCTCCATGCCTCTAACGGGTAGGCGAAAGAAGCCTTTAACTTTGTCAGCGTGCACATGATATAACTTAGGGGACCACCACAAACCCACATAATACATATTTCATGTATAATCATGTAACACAATCTTACAACATTTAGAGAACATTAAATGCACATGAATGAGGTAGTTGAAAAATCATTTACTGTGATTTCTTGACAAAAACTTTATTTGTTTATTACTTAACTATAAAAGTGTAACCCACCTTGAAGTCCTTGACTATGGCTTGCTCAAATATGCCTCTCCTCTTGCTCCTCTTGTATTTCTTGATTCCCTTTTCATAGACAAAAATTCTCAACTTCAATAGGGTTGCTAAAATGGAAACCCACAAAGTATGTTCCATAAGATGGTTCTAGAAAACATAAACCCATGCATTTTCTAAGCTTCATGAACAAAAACCCTTCCCATATCTAAAGCATTAAAATGCTCTTACCTTAGATCTTCACCAAAAGAAGAGCTACTTGGTTCAAAAGAAAGCTCTTGATTTTCTCTACTTTTTTCCCATCTTGCAAAACCTCTAAATCTCTCTATAAAACTTAGTAAAGATGAAACCCTAGCTCAAATCTCTTCCTTCCTCTCAACCATCAAAATCTCTCTCTCTCTCTCTCTCTCTTTGGTTTTTGTTATTTCACTTTTCCTCTCTCATTTTTGTTTTTCTCCTTCTTTCTTCCCATCTTACCCTTAATGACTTATAAAAGTCCACCTCGCCCTTCCTTTAACGCCTTATGGTTTCTAGACTTATGTGACTTGCCAAATTTGGCCTTACACTCTCCTACTACTTTAATACTTCCACTAACCCCTGTCATATTTTCTTTCACACTTTATCATAATTAAACACTCCTGATAAATAGCTTATCTATCAAAACCTTGAAATCAATTTAAATCATGCTTATTCATATAAAAAAAATTCAAGGCCAACATAAGTTAAGATTAAGGCATAACCTTGATGTCATGCATATAGAAAAGAATATTTGTGACAATATTCTTGGTACTTTGATGAATGTTGAAGGTAAAACCAAAGATACAATCAAGGCTCGGCTTGATTTGGAAGATAGGAATATTTGAAAAGAATTACACTTGACAAGAGCAGCTGATAGAACTATTGTGGGAAAACCTCCAGCATGCTATACAATGTCTTCTGATAAGAAGAAGAAGTTTTGTGAGTTTGTAAAGCAGGTGAAGTTTCTAGATGGTTAGGCATCGAATATATCTAGATGTGTTAATGTTAATGAAAGGAAGATTACTGGACTTAAGTCTCATGATTTTCATATACTGTTACAAAGCATTCTTCCATTAGGCACGCATTCTATCTTGAACAAAGATGTGACAGGTGTTTTAATAAAGTCGGGGGACTTCTTTCGCCAAATTTGTAGACGAAGTTTGAATAAGGACGACGTACAGAAAATGTGTCATGAGATTAATTTAATCTTATGCTAACTTGAAATGATATACCCACCGATGTTCTTTAATGCGATGGTACATTTGGCTATTCATTTGCCAAATGAAGCCTTACTTGGTGTACCGGTTGTGTATAGATGGATGTATCCAATTGAGAAGTATTATTTAAATTGATCCTATTACTTTTAAAAGTTAAGTAAATAGTGGCCTATCTAATTATGGTTAATCATTTGTTAAGATTCCTAGGTACACTAAAGGGATTTGTTAGAAATAAAGCACGTCCAGAAGGGTCAATTGTTGGAATGTATGTTGTTAAAGAGTGCATGACATTTTGTTCAATGCATTTAAAGGGAATTCAAACCAACTTCAACGTGCTAGAGCAAGAATCAATGATATGTTTGATCGTAGTGACATATCAGTGTTCTTCCAACAATGTAAGCCAATTAGTGCTGGCAAAAAAATTGCTCTTCCTACAAATGAGCTAGAGATTGCACATTGGTAAACATTTATGAATTGTCATGAGATTAGGCCCTTTATTGAGTAAGTTTTTCTAACCTTTTGTCAAATTAAGATACGCCATAAGTATAGATATTTCATATAATTTTGATTTAATTTATGATGACCCATAGTGAGCACATGGATGAGCTGAGGCAACAAAGTCCATTGTAAGTTGACAGGAGACATAGAGAACAATTTTCTTCATGGTTAAAACATCGGGTGGGAAGAAGGTTTGTACGTGGTGTACACTAATAATTATATATGATTAACTATTTTCATTTCTTGTTATAGATGATGACATTAACTAGCTCCCGTGAAGGAAATATGTTTGATTCTTTGTATGCATTAGCATATGGACCTCATAGTTTGGTGCAAAAGTATACTATATGCAATACAAATGGCATGTGATTTTTCACTGAAGCCTGTGATTTGCGTAGGATTACACAAAATAGTGGTGTTGTAGTGTTAGGAAATTATGGGGAAGATAATATTACATTTTATGGGATGCTGAGAGATATTATCAAGCTTGAATATGTTAGGCGTAAAAGCGTTGTACTTTTCAAATGCAAATGGTACGATCTTGGAAATTCAAATATGAGGGTCAACGACATTCTAAAAAGCATCAACGTAACTAAGTTTTGGTTCAAGGATGATTAATTTGTTTTGGCAAACTAAGCAAAGCAAGTTTTTTTAGTGGAAGATTTGTTACTCGGTTCAAATTGGAGGATTGTGCAAGAATGTGAAGTTAGACGTGCGTATGATATCTCATTGCATGCTAATGAAGAAGACGTAAATGACATTGAGGAGTCTTATGAAGTTCCAGTGGAAGTCAAGGAATTGAATTCTGAGCAGCATTTGATGTAATAAATAGTGTTGTATTGAATTCTGAGCAACGTTTGAATGACGATTTGGATGATTTAGAGACAAGCAGTAGTGAGAATGAATGTGATATTGTATTCGAAGAGTCCACTGACGATGACGATGAATAAATTCTTATTATGCCCTTGAACCTTTGTTGTTTTATCTTCATTGCTGAATCAATTCTTATTATGCAATTGAACCTTTTTAGTGCCTAACTGTTTGCATTTGGTCTAAATAAGTTCCTTCTGGTTTAATTTGGCTTAAGAATGTCTGTTTAGGAATGTGCCTACAGTTGGCATTTGTGTTTTTTTAGGTAAGTAGTAATTAAATATGTTGTGAACCAATGGACGAGTCTTATTATGAAATCAGTTAACTTTGTACGTGGTGTCCACCACTTATACAAACTTAATCATATAATAAGCTCATTAGGTAGGCTAATAACTCTTGATGAAAATACGAGCAAACTCAAAAGAATTGGATATGCTAAGATATTCTTTGAAACATATTTGAATAGAAAATTTCACTATTCTATAAGGATAATGAAACTAAATGATGCAAGAACACTGGTTGAAGATTGAATCAAAGTTGCATATTTGTTGAAAGTAATAAAGAAATATCACAAGTTAGGGATGCCTAATCTTGAAGAGATCCTGAACAAAAATAACCTTGGTACCTCTAAACAGAGTGTGGGGATAAGATTCTTACCTTTAAATTCGTTGAACTGACTAACCATATACTCATCAATAACATCAACCATGTAGAGGACTTTATAACCCTTCTTCAACTTCTCAAGTAACTTATCTGCAGTGTTTGATGCCACCAATAATGATTTCACTCTCTTCACTTCATATAGCTGCACTTTATGTATATGAATTTCGTTCCTATAGCCTTTTATCCATCACAATTGATAACTTTAACGGTGCAAATTATTGTTACATTTTAGGTTGTTATTCCTACGGGTTCAAAAGATCCATCAGATGTGGTGTCATTTACCGTGGAGCAATATCTATAGGTAACTATCTAGCTTTAAATTTCTGAAGTTGTTTTCATATTATCTATTGTTCTTGATGCTTTTATATTACTAATCCATCTCTACAACCCCTATCCTTGTATTTATTTGCCCAGAAAAGGACTGTTACTAAGAACTGGGTCTTCCCATAGACTTCGTCATCAACTTCCTATACTTACCAATTTAAATAATTTATACTTTATGAACTAAACATGAACACAGCTAAAGACCTTCTCTATTCTCTTTTAAGATATGGTAAGTGTATTTATTTGAATACAATTATTTTTAAAATCAGTTGAGTATGTGATATTATATAAGAATATTTGTATTTGTAGGTAAGAGTAATCCTTGATATTATGTTTGCATAAGAATATTTGTATCCTTAAGTTGACCAATCGCATACTCTATATGGCCTCAACCATATAGATGACTTCATAACCCTTTTTCTTTAACTTCTCAAGGAATTTATCTAAATGCGCAAATTACAGAAGTTAAGAAATTACAGAAGTTAGAAATTATAAAAGTTATTAAAAAAATGTGGAACTTGGAGGAATAATTATAAAAGTTAAGAAAAATGTGGAAGTTTTTGACCCTTCTAACACTTGGAGGAATAATTTACAGAACTTATAACAGATTTGTCAACTTAATGCAATCGTTTTTTGTGGGAACTAAGATTAGACCAGTGGATTTTTGATTCATTATAAAACATAAGGGTATTAAAATCTACCAAGGTAAGTCAAGGTGAACTAATGTTATTTCTTATTGGCAATATATATAGGTTCTTATGTATGGTCATTTGCTCGGAATATAAACAAAAGAAATCATTAGAAAACATAATTGCATTAAAATCTGCCTAGGTAATTCAAGGTGAACTAATGTTATTTCTTATTGGCAATAGATGTAGCTTCTTGTGTATGGTCAATTGTTCGAAACATAAACAAAAGTAACCTAAATTGTCCACATGTTCAACCTATTACCAATCCTAATTATCATTTTAGAGCCATATGTTTAACCTATTACCAATCCTAATTTGAATAAAATGCTATATATCATCCCTCTATTTTAATTTATGTTAAGCTTCAAGAAGATTCATGCATTACCTTAATTGTACAGATGCTTTTATCCCTCTAATAACGTCTGTTCAGCCATTATATCATCAAATTGGGCAGATGCTTTTATCCTTGGAATAATTGTGTACATGCTTTTATCCTTGGAATAATTGTGCAGATGCTTTTATCCTTTGTTTACGTTATATCATCAAAATTTGCTTCCATATTACTATCATCATCATCAATAAAACTTTTCTATGGTGTGTATGAAACATTTGTATATGGATTCTTTTATAGTAGAGGGATTAAGTGGAAAAATGGTGAAAATAGATCAAGAATTCAAAAATTGTATAAGTATATTAGGATAGGTAGATCTTACATACATAGAAATTTTATTCACATGGTCAAATAAAGAGGAGGGCCAGTACTAATTAAGAAGAAACTAGACAAAGGATTAGTAAATTTTGAGTGGATGGATAGAGTTTAATGTTCCTTCAGCAAGTTAACCAATCCTAGTTTCTTATATCATTCTCCTTTAGAAATCAAAATGGGAAAACATATAACAAAACTAAAAACCTCATTGAAGTTGTTCAATTTTCCTCACAAAAGGGGAGGGCTAATGAAAATAAATTAGAAGAGGATCATGAGAATGTTGAGGGCTATAAGACTTACAAATTAGTCTCTAAACTAAAGATCATATGGGAGGACTTAAAGAAATTACATAAGGATCACTTCCAAAATGATATAAACAAACTATGAGAGAACTGCAGGAATGACCTAGATGCAATTCTGTCAGTCAACTATAAGGATGTAAGGAATCAAGACTTAAGGACAAGGGAGCATAGCAAACGAAATGTTTATCTATTATTAGCATTAAAAACTCATAACTCGTAAAGCAAAAAGCCAAAATCAATTTACTAAAAGATAGGGATTTAAACTCTGCTTTCTTTTATATGAGCATTCAACGTAGAAGAAAATCTAACAAAATTCTAGAACCTTTCTTAACCCTTCGTATGTAACCTAATCCGATATTTTTTTAGTTTAGGTGTTCTCCAAAAAAAAAACTAAACAAAACTTTCCTATTCCTAATTCTAAAATTCCCCAAAATTTGATCCTTTTAAGACTTTAGACCTATATCCTATTGTAATAGTCTTTACAAAAGTCATCTCAATGATCCTTACTCCTAAACTTGAACCCATTATGAAAGATATTATTAATGTCTTACAATCTAATTTTATTGCAGGTAGAAACATTGGCGATAATCTACTGCTAGCTTAGAATTTCCTCAAAGACCACCACTCAAACAAGTTCATCAAAAGTTTTGATTTAAAGAAAGACTTCACTAAAGTTTTTAACAACCTCAACTAAACATTCCTATGTCAAACTCTCTAGGTTTTTAGTTTCTCTCCTCAATTTATCAAACGGATAAACCAAACCATCACTACTCCCTCCTATACAATTTTAGTTAATAAGGAAAAAACTCATCTTTTCAAAGGAACAAAAGGTGTAAGATAAGCAAATCCCCTCTCTCCCTATCCATCCTTACTAACCATAGAATGTCTCACTAGACTCATTTCTCATAAGATATTACAAGGAATTTCCTTTACTTTCCACTATAAATGTAGGAGAAAAAAAACTTTATAATATGGCATTTGCAGATGATCTCCTCCTTCTATATGGAGTAGATAAAAACTCAATTCTTCTACTAATGGATAGTAGGACCAATTTTTTTAAAACATTCTAACTTGGCAGTAAACAAAATTAATAGTCAAATTTTCATCTCCTTAACCACTACCTCACTAAAGTAGACTCTCACAATTGCCTCATGCCTTTGGCTTTCAAAAGCTCCACTCAAATATCTAATACTTCTAATCTCCTCATCAAATTCAATCTATAAGGATTATAACTCTAATAGCGAAAAGAATATGGAGTGTGATTAACAATAAAGAAGGACAATGGGAAAAATGGATGCATAAATAATATATAAAAAATTTCAACTTTTAGACAATAATCCCTTTGTCAAACACTTCTTATATCACCAGACTCATCCTAAACTTTAAAAAGCCAATAGGGAAAGAGATGAAACAAATAACTAAAAATTGAGGGCAAACTAGTTTCTAATCTCAGGTAACTGCAGTCATATGGTGTGTATGAAATGTTTCTATCATTAGCCTATCAATGAAAAATCCAAATATATATCATGCCCCTGTTTATGTGAAATGATGATTAAGCATCTCATAACCGTAAGTAAATGATCATCCAGGCTGAGAGGTTTTCTTTTTCTTTTTCCTCGACTCTTTATTTCTTTTTAGGGTTGTATTATTCATTGTGAAGTTTGTCCATACTATGTATGAAGTATAGTGAAACATTGAATATGTTCAAGAGTTTTATGCTCACTTAGGTTAGGCCTATATAATCACACGCAACACTGTTTTTGCAGTTTCTTTGTAATGAAAAGATTTCCTTAGTGAATTTTATAATATGACAGTAAATGATTCAATATTTCTAGTTGGAGTTAAGGGTTTTTTTTCTTAAATTTCTGACCATTCATTGAATTTTGTACGTTTATTTACAGTTTTTATAAAGGTTGAGTTTGAAAATTTGGTGGGCAAGAGACACAATCTATATACAACACATAGTTATGAAGTAATTCTTTTAAAGTCAGTTGATCTAGGAGCAAGCATATTAACAGTTAAAAGATACAACCTATATACATCACACAGTTGTGAAGTAATTCTTTTAAAGTCAGTCTCCATGGCACTCTTATCTTTTAATCTAGGTTGAAGGCATCTTTTAGATATGTCATATCCTATACAAGTAAGCTCCTTCCACTTGTACCGAGTACTAAGTAGGATTGATTAGATGACTGCTTACAACATTCTTTTATTCTAATAGAACTAACCAAAAATATTTGTAAGCACATTTGTGAATCTTTAATTTTTTACATTTCAACACAAAAATCAAATTCACAAACATGAAATCAAATCATTTAGAATAATTTCATAGTGGATTGACCAGGAAATAATGAAGAAATCACTGCATATAACCAATTAGTCAAAAATTTATAGTTGTTGCTATTATCATGCATAAGCAAAGTACTAACAGATAATATTTAAGTCAATAAATATCTTATGTGAGACCAATGCTCACTTTAAGTGTGCTACAAGTGTTTCCTTATAAAGCCTAACTGCAACTTGGAATTGTCTCAATATAGTTCCCTTCACATATTTCATTTTAATTCACTTAATGAAAATTTGTGTTTTAAATAAGAAAGTGCCTAATCTGCTGGGTTCAATCAGAAAAAAAAAAACATATCCAATACTGCTTCTTTTGAAGTATAAACAATGTTTTAAAAACTGGACAATAAAAGAAATAGGCTTGATATTATTCAGCAGCATTTCTTTTATCAATTGAAGGATTAATGAATGATAAGTTAATCCAAAGGCAAAATTAATTCCATCCTAGTGAAAAGAAAGGCATCATTTATTTGCTTGCTCTAAAAAGGAGATGCATGTGAAACCACAGAAATTAAATCCATTGACTTGGTAGAATTCTGCCAGCAACCAGTTATATAAAACTAGAAGATATCTTCTTGTTAGGTCTTGAGCATTCATGCTTGTATGCTTAATTTTATGATATTTAGGATTTTTTTACATTATATATTAATAGTTAAAGTTTAATTTTTGGGTTGCTTGTAAACTACAATCAATTCATTTCCATAAAATAATGTTAAAAGTGAATGCAACAATGTTAAAAGTTAATGCAACAATGCCATGTTAAAAGTGAATGCAACAATGCTAACAACCAAGAAACCACTTCTAACCTGGTACACTATTACAGTCAAATGAGAATATGTTAGGGATAGATGGATGCATGCACAGAGCCATAAGACTTTATTCTTCTCACTTGTTACACTATTACAGTCAAATGGGAATGAAACTCCTTTAAGAAGATATGCTATAATTTCACTTGACTTTTATCTTATATTTGTTAATTCAGTCTTGTAAAACTAAATTTTCTACCTTTCAAGTATTACTAATAAATTCATTTATCTTTAATTAGATGATTTGATTACTTCCCTATACAAAGTTAACAAAACAATACATATTAAACCGATACATATTATTGTCTCCTAAATATGTGTAATTGTAGCGCCCCCTTACCGCAGGGTACGCACCGAGACGCCCGTGGGTCATTCTGACGCATATCTCGCAATAAAGGTGCACTACGTTCGATCCTTTCTACAATCCATATGGCATCGATATAATAAAACCGCAATATCAAAATCCCTAAATTTCTAAAACCAAAAGATTTTCATTTCATGACCTCAAAACTGAATTTACAAGTTTATCAGTTCCCACAAACTATACAAGGATTTCCAAAAAGAACTGAGACAAAAGCCTAAATTAGGTCATCCTCAAAATCAATCCCAGCTGACCGACCTGTGTGTCATACCCACTCTTGCCCACGCTCACACAGCAGGAAGAGTCGAACTCTGGAGCTATGAGTCTACTATCTCTGTCCTGAAAAATAGATGCAATGTTGGGTGAGTTTGCGAACTCAGCGAGAAACCATCATCGATCGTTCACCCAACTCATTCATATACAAGTAATTCACAAAATTTCACATAGTAGCATATTCAAAAAATATCACATGAGTTCTATTTCACAGATATAAGGCTTTTCACACAATTCACAATTTATCATTCATATGTATATGCACATGTGACACTTT
>JANJEY010000007.1:22440994-22456300 GCA_024703695.1 Erythroxylum cataractarum | reverse complement strand
TTATTATTATTATTATTATTATTATTATTATTATTATTATTATTATTATTATTATTATTATTATTGTTATTGTTATTATTATTATTATTATTATTATTATTTGTGTTTAGTATTATTAGTATTATTTGCATTTATTTTCCCTTTACCTTGAGTTTTGGGGTATTTTTAACCGGTACTATTATTATTGTTATAATAATAATAATTATTTTAATCTAATTTAGTATATATTTATATATTTATATTTTATAGATACATTCTTTTTTAATTTTAATTTTATTTTTTAGTTTATTTTTATTTTATTTATTTATTTAGAACTATATTTAAGTTTTGGTCTTTGTATTAGGTCAAGGTTTTTAGAGGCTCCTTAGGCGTAGACTTGAGGGACAAGTATAGGCTCGAGACAGGAAGGATGTCTTCAATTCGTTCGGTTGGGACCAATGCGAGCGGGTCGATGCGTGCAGTAGGTCGGGATAAAGACGACGAGGACATATTGAGATTCAGATCTTGGAACGTTGGGACCCTTACGGGTAAGTCCTTAAAATTAGTAGACATTTTATATAAGTATAGGATTCAAATAGCCTGCATTCAGGAGACAAAGTGGTCAGGCACTAAAGTGAAGGAGATAGGAGGTTTCAAACTATAGTTTTTGGGAAGTACCCGAAAGTAGAATGGGATATGTATCCTGGTAGTCAAGGAACTTATAGGTTGAGTGTTGGGGGTTACAAGGATCAATGATAGGATTATGGTGGCTAAAATTATGGTTAACAATGTGGTTCTCAATGTCGTGCGTGCATATGCACCTCAAGCGGGTTCAGACGAACAACAAAAATGTCTATTTTGGGAAGCGTTAGAAGGGGTGCTGCAACAATTCACTGATTCAAAGTAGATCATCATTGGAGGTGATTTTAATGGACATATAGGGGCTGATACGAATGGATATACAAGAGCCCACGGGGGCTATGAGTACGGCATTAGAAATGATAATGGGATTGCTTTATTGAACTTGGCCGTAGCGTATGAGTTAGTCATAGCTAATTCTCTTTTTAAGAAAAACGTAGCGCACTTAGTAACTTTCCAGAGTAGCACCTCAAAGACACAAATAGATTATCTCCTTGTCAGGAGAGGTGCCAGATCATGGTACAAAGATTGCAAAGTACTGTTAGCTACATGCATATCGACTCAACATAAATTACTAGTCCTTGATTTCGGGATTAAAGGATGGAGGCCACAGTTTTCTAACCTGCATTGTCATAGAATTAAGTGGTGGAGACTAAGAGGGGACAAGATGGAACAATTTAGGGCACACGTTCAGTCAAATGGAATATGGTCTGTGAGCGGGGGTGCAAACCTGATATGGGAGGGTGTAGCCTCTATAGTGCGTGTAACGACCACCAATCACCTAGGAGTATCCAAAGGGGCCCCCAAAGGGCAAGGAGATGGGAGGATGGAAGGTTGATAGTGGTCAGACAAGGTCCAGGGGATGGTTAAGGCGAAGACGAGAGCTTTTAAAGATCTTTTAGCTAGTTTAATGGAGGTGGAGAGGGAAATTAACAAAGTAAGGTATAGGTTGGCAAAACGGAGGGCTAAGAAAACTATAGCAATGGCTAGAGGGGAAGCACATGAGACTATGTATCTCGATTTGGATACATTTATGGGAGCACAAAAGATTTTCAAGCTAGCACAAGATAGGGTACGTGGGATGAATGATTTCAACCAAGTTTGTTATATTCATGATAAAGAAAGATAGGTATTCACAGAGACCCAAGACATCAAGAGGAGATGGTAGAGGTATTTTCATGGCCTGTATAACAAAGAGATAGTGGGCAACGTAGAGTTAGGAGAACCCTCTGTGGCAGGGCATGCTCATGAAAGGTGCGCATGGGTAAGGAATACGAGGGGTGAAATTACAAAGATGTTGAGAGTGATGGGGAGCGATAAGACCATAGGGCCAGACGAGATCCCTATAGAGGTATGAAAACAGATAGGAGTTGTCGATATTGTATGGTTAGTTTGACTCTTCAATGTGATTCTAGAGTCAGCCAAAATGTTAGATGAATGGAGATTAAGTAGGTTAATCCCCTTATACAAGGACAAAGGGGACACCCAAAAATATCACAACTATAGTGGCATCAAACTAATAAGTCATACCATGAAGCTGTGAGAGAAGGTAATTGAGAAGAGAATCCAGAAGGCTGCTTCTGTATCGGTCAACCAATTTGGATTTATGCCTAGTAAATCCAAGACAGAAGCAACTGGGATTTATGCCTAGTAAATCCAAGACAGAAGCAACTGTCGTTTCAGAACTTTTATGAAGGGATATTACTAACGGATAAGAGTATTGTAGATGTAGCTAGTAGAGGAGCTTTGGTAAACAAAATACTAGAAGTAGTCAGGCAATTAACTTCAAATATGATCAAAACTTTCAACAATTCAATATAAGGATGAATGGAGTTGTTAAGCTATAAATAAGGTAATTAATACTAAATTTTTGGATTTAACTGCTTTAGTTCATCAAAGGGTTGTAGGTCAATTGAAATTGACACGAATATAGGGAATATGCTCATTCTTTAGGCATCCTACATATATGTACTCTACAATGCAGCAAGACTTTATCTAAGAAGTTAATGTAATAAGGAGATTTCTTGGTCAACCTTAATGGAAATATTATCTTTATTCCAATCACTATAATATGGGGTAGAGGGATCATCTAAAATTTAGCTATGGAAATCAAGGAAGGCAAAAAAGATACAAACTAATAATTTCAACAAATAACCTTAAGCACGTACACACGCTCAATCTCAGTCTTCAAATTCAAGTATGTCTTTCGATGAAATTATTAAGGCACTTCCTACTAATTCTTAACAATTTCAATAAGAAATACAAATCTTAAGAAATCAGATCACTCAGTTAGACGCCTCAGTTAGTAAGTTAAAAGCATAAGCATTAGGAAAATTTACTTCATAACTAGTGGTGAATCCTAGGGAGAATATGAGTGCAATGACATTGAGAAGTGGGAAGAAAATTCAATATGGATCTTCTTTACCAATGGAGGTAGAAAATTATGAAGGAACAAAGAAAGATGCACCTCTAACTCAAGAATCACAATAGTAAAAGATGATTTATCTTTATTGACATCAACTAGTGTACATGTACCTCCTTTCTCTTATAGGTCGGCTAAATCAAAAGAAGATGAATATGAAAGAGAAATCTAGGAAACCTTCAAAAAGGTGGAACCACTTCTAAAAATTCCTTGGAGGAAATATGAAAAAAATAAAAGGAAGCTAAAGGGTAAAGAGAGAATAATTTTTAATATAAAATAGGTTCATCACAACTAGACATTAAAAAGATTTTAGTTACTCATAATAAAAAACAAAATCAAATATAGACATGCAGAAAAACCATTAAAAAAAATATTTCATATTTCTAAATCTCCCTTCTATTCTATTGATTCTTCTTGTAAGTTTGGATTGATTTAGCCATCTATCGAATCTCTTTTGATGTTAAATTCATGTTTTCCTTGCCTCTGGATCTTTATCGTTACCTCTCTGTGTTTCTCATGTATGAAATATGCTACAATAGTTAGTTCTCTCTAATTTGCTTCTGCTCACACCTCTTACAGTAAAATTTAGTGTTTATAGGACATACATGGTCTAACACACGAGTGTATGAGAGATCGTACATATTCAAAAACTCCAAAATTCATAATTTTACATGATCTCTGAGATTTACACTGGAATAGACATAACCATTTATCTCTAATTTGCTTCAAAATTTTGTTTTATGTCACGTTTTCATTTGAATTGATCTCCTTTTGGTACATGAAAGTAATTATAACCTATAAATGCACTTAGAGAGACTTAAGTATCAAATATACAACAAAACTATAAAATATCAAGCAAAATACATCAAATATGGGTTTATAAATATAGTCAAATTTTTAGATAAGTACTTTAAAGGCAATCACTTTTCGCACTTATTATACAAATCTTGATGATTAATAAAAGGCATTTTCATTAATTTGATGTTCATGTTCTTTATGAATTGATAATGATCTTAAATCGAATTAATGAAGTCCTTAATACATTACATAGCATGAAGGAAATCATGATGAGATTAAGCTAATGAGATTCTTATCATGTCCAATTATATTAGTATCTAAATTATCCCTAGCCATAGGATTAATGAGACGGGACATTATTAATCTGAACAAACTCGCACATGTTATAGTCCTTGACTGGATCAAGCAGTGAATCTTATAAGCTGTAAGCATGAGTTGTTTAAAGTTAACATGTGGATGCTGACTAAGAGTAGTAAGTCCATTAGATGACCTTCTACGAGACAATCATATGAATAATCTATGTAGTGTCAATGATAGTCTCATCAAAGCAATAGTGCAAATATCCTTAGACTTGAGGTGCTTAAGATATCTTGGATACTAATCTTATACTTTGACTCCATTCCTCATTGCCTCTCAGAGGTTTCTTAGATGGTGGTGATTGGGTACAACTTGAGTTATTCGAAATTAATTAAGTAGCTAATAAAGGATTCACCACTCCTGATAGAAGGAAATGATACCTACGACCTCTTGTTGAAGTCATTACTCAGGAATCTCTGGCCAAAATGGAATTGTCATAAAGATAGTCTTCAGTGACATATCCAATTGAGTAATGAGCTAAGGGATAAGAACTAACATCACTTATGCTAAGTGTAACGTAGTCAGTCTAGTAGGAGTTGACATTTTAACCATACTCTGAACCAAGTGGGGTTTAGATGGTGAAAGGATGAATTGCATGGGAACATTGTCAAGAGAAGGGTTCACAGTCAAACCAATGACTTTCAAATGGAGTTCATGATTTGTTGCTAGATACCACTCATGACTTGCTTAAATTTAGTGTTAATTCAAGTGGCTAATATAACCGGGAACCTAATGGGTCACACATATTGGAGATGTGAAGAATGTGTTAAATGGATTTGGATGGGAATCCAAGAAATGAGAGATGCATGACTAAGCTACATAAGTGTGGTGTTTTAGGGTCATTTTATTGTGAATTGTATGACACATTTGAATCTTGCTTATTAAGCAAGATGACAAAATTACCCTTTAAATAATGGGGTGAACGTTTTCATGCATATTAAGTCGGATCAATGGCCATTTAATTCCCACTCACTCTCTCCATTGAGGTTGGGGGTTAGAGGAAGGCCAATTGGTGTAGAAACACTAATTTTCATGCAAGTGTTAGATGAATATAGTGAGACTTTTGGTGAAGTGTTTATCATCTTCTCTCACTCTTTACAAACATTCTCTCAAGAACACACATCAATAGCTAGCACTTTTGTGTGTGTTATGCCATTTCCTTGGAGGTTTCTTTCTTCTATCTTTATGCGTACTATGTTGGAGATGATCTAGCTTGGTTTTTGTGGTTTATGACAACCCGATGTGGTGAAGAGATTAAAGAACGAAGAAGATCATTGGGAAAGGTGCACACATCTTATTAATGTTTTGATTTACTATATCTAATGCCACATGTTTGATTATGTATTCTCTAGGTTTTGTTTTAGTTTCCACTGTGTATGTTCTGATTTGTTATGTACGTGATGCATAATAAAAACTCTATAGTGGTATCAGAGCAAGGTTTGTGCCTATTAGATGTAGTTTCATTACATATGCAATAGGATTGCATGGTTATGAAAACTTAGGATCTATTGTATAAAATGCGAAATTAAATTGTAAAACATTGTTTTCATGATTTTCTTTCACAGATCTGCTCATGACATGTTTGTAGATGATTTTAGTGATTGGAAATTCATTTTAATGTGAATAAAATATTTATTTTCTAATTTGATACAACATGTATGAAAAATGTTTTCCTGCAGAACATATGACGTTAGTTGGCTAAATTATTGAGGATGAACATGTTTTTCTTGGAATTTGATTTTGTAAAACTATGTAAACATATTTAGAATGTGTTTAATACTCTATAAATTTTCCAAAATTAATTAAAATTTTCAAAAAGTACACAAATCTAGTCGGTTTTGTTGAAATTGATGGAACTGTTTTGTTTGGTAATTTTGTAAGTGTATGTTTCAGTTCCAGAACCTTAAAAATATTTTTTTGTGATAAAAATGTGTTATTTTGATGTCTTATGCGTGCCTAGAATGAATTTGCTGAAAATCAGATTTTTGGAAAAATTTTAGATGTCTATTTTGTCATTTTATATGTCTAGGTGTAGTTTTGGTTATCTTGATGATTTTGGGTGATTCCAAAATTATTTTGATTAACTCGAAATGACCTTAAGATGCATGGTATGATTATTTGATGTTCTGGAAATTTTGGAAAGTTTTTTAAAATAATTTTGAATTATTTTTAGTAAAGCATGGAATTTTCTAGTATGATTAGAAAGTGGCATGTGCGACAAAATTAGAGTGTTTAATTTTGACATTAAATAAGTATTTTAAGGTGAATTAATTTTGTATTAATTTCTGAAAAATTGGATTTTAATTTAATTTGATTAATATTACATTTAGTGAAGGAAGCTTGAACATTATCAACAATTCTAATGGTTGTGTGGAAATAAATGAAAAGGATGGCGTATTAAATGATACCTTAAAGTTGCATTTAATCTTATTGATGGTTAAAGAAGTAAAGAAGGGAAATCAAACAACTACTTCCTTTTCCATATCTAGTTGGAAGAATATTAAGGTAGGTCTTTAAACAAAAGTCAATAAAAACTATACTAATGTTCAATTGAAAATTAAGTATAATGCATTAAGGGTTAGATTAAAGATTTTTAAAAAATTACTCAAAGAAAAAGGAATTAGTTACAGGTCCTTTACCAATGAAGTTAATGCTATAGATAAATATTGGAAAATTTATTTTCGGTAAGATATGTTTGTTTATTAACATATCATATTATATAATATTTGTTCTCTTATTTCCTTTTCGTTATTGTAGGTACATAAAATGACTTACAAATTTAAGAAAAAATGAAATAAAAAAATTTTAGACTTGTGTCATAGTCTTTGAGATACTACTGCATCTGGTTTATATGCATATCCATTGAATAAATCTCCACTAAATAATACATAAGAGGAGCATAGAATTGATGTTGATCAAGATTGCTCGTATAATGAAAAAAGAGATATGATGTGTAATGGTTGGATGGGATAATAGCTGGATAGAAAAGTACTGCAAATGACTCTCAAATTCTTTTTAAAATAGCAACAAATTGGACAAAATATTTTTTTATACCTCCATAAGGTTTTACATTATTTTAAATAAAAATAGTAATTGCAATTAATTTTTTAATAACTTTTTGCTCATATTGTGTTCTTTATATGTTAGGCCAATTATGACTTTGCATTTAATGTTAAGTTATTACTTTGCATTTATAATTCAAGAATCATTTTTATGATCCTGTGATTTTAATAAACATATACGCTTCCGACGACAGCTATATAGAGTTTGATCATTTAATTTAGGACCTTATTTGACGTTTCATCAAAGTAGTCATTACTCAGGAAGATGAGCAATAGTTTAACGCATAGGATCATCCCCTCGTAATAGAGGTTTTAGGCCTTCTCTACATTCCAAAACTAGGGCGAATTTTAAATAAGATACGAATTCGTGGATATACGAATGGAGTCTAATCAATAAAACATTGTTTCTTTAGCTAAGATGTTAACTGAGTATTAGGTTTGAATTCACCTTTAAAAGGGAAATGGATGAAATGGAGTACGTAGGTCATACAGACGATGATAAACAAAACAAAAAAGAAAAGAACAGGAGAGAGAGAGAGAGAGAATATAAAAGCCTGTTCCGATGAATACTGGGCAGAGGAGTACTGTTAATACGAACAAAGTAGAAACAGACAAAGGCATCAGAGAATAGTGCGGTAGGGCAGGACCATAGCTTGCTGCCTATCCATCAGGAAAATTATTAGGGGACAAAGATACCATGGCGCACCCAACATTCATGCCCTCTCCCTGTCATATATTATCCCTCTGATTCATTTGGTGTACACAACATGTATATTGTAAGTGTACAATAGTTACTTGTGTCAGGACAATTTCCTTCCAGAATCAGTCAATTAGATACGATTTTAGATTAAAAGAGTTTTAAAAGATTCTTTTGTTAAATAAAAAATTGATCTTTACAAAAAAATGTCATGGGAGTAACATGATCTTGGACGGTCATCACAGAATTGGACCATCTATGTTGGAACTTAACCTAGCTATACGGAGTCTACTTGATGTCTTGCCGCTTTTTAATGATGACTTGACATATGTCTTGCAGATAAATCTTACGAACAATTCAACATTTTATTGACGGAACAAGTGATCGACAACTTTGAACTGATGAACTTAAAGGTAAAAAATCTTAAGATTTCAACGTTAGACTTGGTGTCTTGGAAAATAACAGCATTAGGTGCAAGTCCATGAAACTTGAGTCAATCGGCTTAAATTTGTAGATAGGGATACAGTAGGAACTGGGGTGGATGATTGTTCTACGATTCTCTTAACACATGCAATCATCTCCCCCGTCTAACCTGTATGGTCTTTCGTTCAATAACATCTTACTACTTTTATTTTATCGTATCTTAGTCTAGTCAATACTTTTAGTTAACGAAACCTATTGGATTATTACATATACATAATAAACGTAACGCTCTCCGAAAGCTTACATCTTGGTCTATATTTGAACATTAATTTCAACTCATCAAACCACTCATGTATGTATTAACTAATTACACTAACAAAGGTTTCTCTGTAATTTAAGAAAAAGGTCCACCTTATTTTTAGTTCTTCACTTTAATGTTATTTTATACTTTAAACTTTCAACTATTAAATATTTTTTATTTACAGAAACTTTATATTTAAATTTCTGCTAATATCCTTGCATAAATATTGTGTCACTAAATTGGACATACAATTATAAATAACTCATGAATCTAACTGAAATGTTGTATATAATTTTTGTTAAAGACTAACAACAAATTTTTTTGTTAAAGACGTTAACCAAATTGTTAAATAATAATAATACTTATAAATGAATAATTACTTTAGACGGTATTATTCACAATTTATAAACTATCCTTTATCTGTTAAATGATTAATTTGTTGCAAAATTGGGTCAAATTTTGATTTTGCACAGTATAATAATTACAAAAGTTATTTTACTTGATTTTTCGAATGTTAAGATCACTTAAATTCTACAAAAATGATTAACACATAAATCATAATAAAGCATGAATCTCAACTCTTACTTTATTCCAAAGCTTTATCTTTTTTATTGTAATTTCCTTTGAATCATTTCTTAAATCAGCTTATCTCAACCACCATTATTGTACAAGTGTCCAACTTCTAACATTATTGATTGGACTTTTCTTAAGATATTGAATTAACCATAAGTACATGACGTAGCTATATAGCTAGTATCTATTAGTATGAGTCAATTCCACAAAAACAGTAATTACCTTTCTCTTATTATCTAGCCTACAAATTGGATTTTCGGGTTTTAACCAAGAAAATGAAACTTAACAATGAAAATAAAATAGTCAGCAATATTGAACATATAAATGAAAGAAATCACTTGGAAAACAATCAATATCAGGAATTAGTGTCTAGGTAATGAATCCCTAAAAAATCATTAAATAATTAACCTTTCCATTATGCAATTGTTTTACTGACTCTTGAATTGTGAAAATTCTTATTGTATGCTAATAGCTCTCTCGAGTCTACTAACAACTAATCCTAAATTTATCTAATGAATTACTCAGGTTAAAGTTTGTAAGATTACTTTATCAATTTATGAATTCCATTATTAGGTTTAACCCTAATCTGGAGGATTTATGTCATTCAATCTCTAAGATTGCAATCAAATCATTTCAATCATGGTAATTCTATTCGTATAATGATTTATCAATCTCTATGATATGAAATTAGATTATGCACTCATATTCTAGATCTATTAGAACATGTATTAAACATATAATATGAAGAAAAAGGGATAAAAAGATCAAAGAAAATAACAATAATAATAATAACTAAGTTAATAAATATGAAAATATGAAAATAAAATTAACATAAAATTTAAAATAAAACATATCCTAATTCATTGGTTGCCTCTCATGCAGTGCTTCTTTAATGTCTTTAGCTCGACGTAACCTACACGTTGAATCTCATCTTGCATTTATAATTAGTGACTTACTTCCACCCATTTCTCCACATAAGGGTTTGACCACCTGTAAGTAAGGCAACTATTGTTAAATAATAACAAGGACATAATTTATCAAATTAATAAATCCAATTGCATTCATTAAATCCCTTTTTAGTGACAAACTATTAATAAAATAGGGAATAACAAAATTTCCTAAACTGATAATTAACTTTAACAGTTTGTCTTTGGGGAAGTGGGAACCCTTCGTACTTAAGGTTACTAACAACGCCTCATTAATAGTTTCCTTACTTGGTTCCTTTTCTAGTTATCCTCATCCTCCTTTGTCCACTCTTATTCTTCTTTTTCCTAGACAAAGGTTTTTGACTCATCTTCTTTAATTGCCTCGTGCCACTCCTCTATTTCCCTTTTTTGGATTGAGACCACCTTTGCTTCTTTGTCGTCTTCTTTTGGAAGGTCATTTCTACTCATAAGGATGATTGACATTCCATATTCTTTAGGATATATGGCAGTAGTACCAAGCAATCTTCATTGCAGTTTGTTAGATAATATCTCTGCCAATTGATCGATCTGATTCATCTTATTCTATATACAAGCCTCTGTTTCCTAATGCATCATGTTTGATTCTTGAATAAACTTGACAATTGTATCTTTCAATGCAACAATTACCTCCTCGCCTTCTTGAAATGTATATTCATGCATAAAATTGATTGTTGTCTATTCTTCACTCTGAGATGTTATAAAACTTAGATAATACGAAGTATTACGCTCATCATATACTAGTGAAGAAATTCTTTCATCAAATTCTTATTGACTATAAACTCTTTTGGCAAGGCATTCCATTAGTTATCTGCAATAGTTTCGTATTACTACTGTTGTTATACATATTTAGTTAGAGCATAGTCATTTCATCCATATGCGTAAGGATTGCTCCACTTTGAATTATACGTATTTTATTACTCCACTCTGAATTATACGTATTCTCGTATAATGTGCCTTGAGATTGGTTGTATATGTTTGATTGCTTCCACATATACGTTGGTGCTCGACATTCATGATTATAGGAATTACTCCTATAATGTCACAACTCAACATGAACATCAATTGATCTTTTATAAACATGTAAGTAAATAGCTTTTTCCAATAGAGGTGATGTTCCATATTGCGAAGACATGTTTTGGCTCCCATAATAGTATTATTTGCTCCATCCGTCTATTGTGAGTTATGACTATGACGTTAAACCTTAATTCCTAAAATAAACCACCAACATATGGAAAGTGTAAAGAAGTTCAAAAAATAATTAAATGAATAAGCTAGAAATACAATAAGATCAAATAAAATACAATAAAAACAAAATAAACCAAAAACTAATGGCTAAGGTAATAACATCCAGGTGTCCCTAATATCACTGTCCCTGGTGACGACACCATCAATATTAGTTGACTTTTCTTAAGGTCTGATCATGAATTAATCATAAGTGCATAGTGTAGCTATAGTTAGTACCAATAAGGTCGATCCCATGAAGATAGTGATTACTAGTAATTCCTTTCTCCTACTATCTAGCCTATCAATTGGATTTTGATTTTCAATTAAAAAGTAGAAATTAATAATTTAAATAAAATAGGTTGTAATATTGAACACAAAAGTGAAAGAAATTGGTTAGAAAACAATCAATATCAGGAATTAGTGTATAGGTAATGAATCCCCTTAAAACCATTAAATAATTAACCTTTTGTTATTCAATTGTTTTATTAACTGTTAAACTTTGGAAATTCGTATCGTATGCTAATATCTCTCTCTAGTCTACTAAAAATTAATCATATGTTTATCAATCAAATTACTTAGGCTAAAGTGAATAGGATTGCTTTATCGATTTATGAATTTAGCTATTAAGTTTAAACCTGATTTGCAGATTTATGTCATCTTATCTCTAGGCTTACAACCAACTCCTTTTAATTACAATAAACATATTCATACAAGGATTTATCAATCTCTATATTATTAAGTTAGATTATACACTAGTACTATGGATCTATTATAACATATTTTAAACACGTAATTAAATCAAAATAGATCAATCAAAACAATTTCATTAAATAAAAGAATTAAAACATTTTATAGCATAAAATAGGGTTCATCTCACCTGGACACTAAAGATGCTTAGTTACAAAGGATATAAAACAAATTCAAATGTCAGCGGAAAGAAAAATGAATAAAAGACAAAATTTTCATAAGTTTAAATTTTCCTTTATCTCTTATCGAATGATCTTCCAAGGTAGAGTTATGATCTTGCATTCTATTGGATATTTTGATGATTTCTTCATGTTATCCACCTTATTGGATCAATATTATCCCTTTTAGATGTTCTCCGCATCTGGAGTCATCTCCAAAAATCTGCTCCTTTATTTTGACTTTGAACATATCATTTTATAGTAATTTTTTGGTTCTAAGAGATACATAGGTGTGTACTAGATCATAGATACTAAAAAAATCCCCATAATTCATGATTCTACATAGCCTGACGAACTTACACGGCTAGATACATGGCCATGTATCCCTTCTCTGCTTCAAATCTTCATTTTATACCATGTTTTCGTCCAAAATCTTCTTCTTTTAGTCCTTAAAGGCAATTATAACCTTTAAATGCATTTGAAGCAAATTAGTATAAAATATACAATAAAAGTATAAAATATCAAGTAAAAATACATCAAATATGGAGTATAAATATAATCAAATATGCATTATTAAATATGCATCTATCAATTATTAACATAACGTGTTGAGAGAAATCTACAACTATTATAAAGAGAGTTAGGTAAGGAATGCTAGTTCCCTTAGAACTTAACCTTATTTATAATATATTTTGGACATTTTAGTAATTTTAATTAATTAAATTGTCACTTCAATTAAATTTTAATTAGAATTATGATTAATTCTAATTGAATAACAACTATGACCAAATAAGATCCAATATTTCACATTGATTCTTATTGATTAAGTATTTCATACTTAATTGTAAAGTTTCTCAAACTTATAATCAAGTCTAACTTGATTAAAAGATTTGGTCTCTTTTCAACTTATTCTTTGTTAGTGACCCATTAGATTACTAAATACGACGATACCTAGATCATACAATTTTCATACTTAGATTAGATAAATTAAAATCATACAATTTATATTCGTAGATCAAAATTGATACCTAGTACATTGTGACTACTCAAATATTTAAGAATGTCAAAGTGATTTTGACTAACCTTTTATACATGATTTTTCATATAATTCAATTCTTTCATCGTATAATATTCTAATCAGACATAGAGTTTAGAATTAATATATACTTTGTTTGAGTCCAATCAAGTTAGTTCTCCACGATTAGTAATTGATTTAATTGATGGCATTTTCAAAGTTTCATTCCACTTCGGCCAAATATTTCCTGAATCAATACTAATCGATAATAATGGAACATTCTCCAAAATCACTTTATGATGGTGAATCCTATATTGATCACTCAACTAAATCTATGTAGTTCATGATATATCCAATAACTACCAACTAAGCTACCCTTGACCAAAATATGTTATAAATATTATCAAAACATAACAATCCTTATACGAGATAACTTTAGAGATCTGAAGTCAAATGATCACTCATACAATCATCATAATGAGAATTTCCATAGACATATGAGTAATGTACCAAATGGATTTCTCATATGGAGTTAGTTTAGTGAACTTTTTCTCTAACAAGAACCCATATGTTTGTTTCAGTATCTCTATAATTTAATCATTGAGATCAATTACTTTCTTCGAAGGAAGAAACATAACATTTGTTGGTATTTTTATGTTATATTATTGTCCAGTCTTAATAGACCAATTACTAGAAACAATTTAGGGATAATACATAAATGCAATATAAATATCATAATCATGATCTGATTATAATTTCATTTTTAATATATATTTACCCCATATACTTCATCATATACATATAAAATATGTATAAGATAAAGAATGACTTTATAATTATGTCACTAAATTACAACCAACCAATTGGTTGTAGGATATAAACTAACAATCTCCCATTTAAATTAAGTTAATTGTTTAAGTTTCTTATACAATATCATCATATGATGATCACACTACTATTGGAATCGTGGCTTAGTGGGAGAATTTTGGAAGATTCTCTATAGTAGCACTTGCTAAAATCTTATAAATTTTTATCTTAATTATTATCATAATTAAGAGAAACAAATTAAATATATCCTTGGATCTTTGATGAGATCTTAACTCCTTTTATATGCTCAATGAATCTAATGTTATATAGCATATTACTATTTTAAACAATGTAATGAACTTTATCAAATTCATTAATGAACTTATTGGTCTAAATAATCATTTCCACTAAATTTAAACGTGTTATTACTTAACTAGCAACCATTGCTACATTGGAACTTTTCCAAACTGAAAATAATAGTGTTCCAAGTAACATATACCTTAATCAATATTTACTTCTGAAGTTAACATCTATATAAATTTTAAACTCAAATATCAAATCATATATAGAAGAATGGATATCTTTAATACTTCACATTTATTAGATATCTCAAATACTAAATACTTTTATTACGTCATCTATATACTTGGACTAGAATAGGTAGGCTACTTTTTAATCTATCTTTATAGATCTAATTTCTTAAATTAAGTTGTTATCTTTTTATATCCAAAATGAGTTTTTCTTGGAAAATTATATTTTCAACAATTGAACATATGAATTGTTGTTCTTTATGAGCAATATGTCTCTACATACTCCCATTAAAGAGGATAACAATACACCTACAAACCTCTTTTTAGACAAGATAAATTCATAATCATCTACCAAACAAATTCATTGAGTTCATCATAAAAGTGAATCTTCCAATATCTTGTAACCTTTCAACTATACATAAAATGTATCAACAAAGACATTAGTTCTAATTGGATTTTTTGCCATGAGATTTGAATTTTTTAAACGTCATTTTACTCCTACTAGTTATCATAAGAACCATTCACCTATAAGTTGATGGGTGTCGAATCCACCAAAAATAAATCCCAAACACCAAACGAAAATAAATTGCGCACAGTGGTAAATGGGGT
>JANJEY010000007.1:22385509-22402095 GCA_024703695.1 Erythroxylum cataractarum | reverse complement strand
CCATTAATGATTACAAAAAGTCCCTTTTGTCCTTACATTAGTGCCTTAAGGTTTTTAAACCCAAGTGACTTACCAAAATTAGCCTTACACTCTCCCACTACTCTAATAGTTCAAAACCCTTAGTGATTCCAAAATGTCCATCTTACCCTCACTTATTAGCCTTACAACTTAAATGCTTAAGTGATCTTCCCTTAATGCCCCCTTGTGTAACTTATCACTTTAACTCAATTCACTACACCCATGTCACATAATCTCATTACAATTAACATCCAACATATATAAATCTTCCAAGACCCCAACGATTAATCTAATCACGCTTAATAAAAAAAATTCAGGGGCCAACATTTCATCATGTCTAGTTTTTTAGTTTTCTTTATTAGGCTGATGTCATGATTATAAGCTAAACTTTTGTTGTCACCTGGATTATATGAACCCTAGGATAGGCGTTGAAGTGATTTTATTTTAACATAATTCATTCTTGAGTTTCATTGAGATTCAGTTATATGTTTTTAATTATCCGTAAATTGATATTGCTGGCATATTATTTCTTGTGTGATTTCATGCAATTGAGGTTGAGAAATCCTTTTGTATGAATATATATGTGGTAAATGAAAAGTGTAACATGTAAACCTAAAGATAGGTCAAAATAAATCCTCTACATTAGGTTCAAACCTGAAAATTAGTTTGATGAATTAATAAATACAATCTTAAGAGTTTTAACTAGAAAGAGATTTCAATTAATTAACATTAGGTTTAAACCTAATAATGAGTTTGATAAATACAATTTTAAGAGTTTTAATTAGAAAGAGATTTCAATTAATTAATTGAGGGTTGTGTGTTAATAGTCTCGAGAAAGATGTTAGTATTGATGAGGAATTTCTATGATCTAATAAATTATGGATTAAATTGAGTGAAATCATGATTACATGAGAAGTCTTAGGGAGATTCAAAATCTAAGTACCACTATTATATTTGATTTTTTTAGTTTGATCTTTTTCTAATTAGTCAATTATGCTGATTTATTTTAGTTTGTTATTTTATTTTTGATTTTGATCAATTATTATCACCATAATTTGTTAGACTAGATAATAGAAAGTTGTAAGTACTAATAAGTCTAGTCCTCGTGGAAGCAACTCATACTTGCCAGTACTAGCTACAATACACCGTACGCTTTACTAAAACATATCAATCAAGTTTTTGGCACCATTTTTGGGGATTATTATGTTAGAGAATTCTAATATTTATCAATATAACCATTATTTTTCTTTCGTATTTTCCTTTTTTCTTTTTATATTATATTTATTTTTTTATCCTTAAATCTTTTTTCTTAATTTTGGTGTACTGGCCTATTTTTTGGATTTTAGACTCATTATCATAGTCACTAATAGTGGAAATATAAAGAGGAAAGTATTCACATAGAGATGGTATGCCTTCACTGATGGACCATATTTCTAATCTCATGTTTAATGCATTTTGTTTGTTATTTTGAGAGTTTCTTTTTCTTGGTACTTAATTCATCCAAATTATTCTTTAGGTCCTAACTGCCATTATAGGTCAAAAGTAGTTGAATGTACACAAGTGAAAGATTAAACTTATCCTTGTAAGACACAACCGCGCACGAGCTAACAGTTGTGTCCATGACTATTTAACTCTCTAAGATCCTATTTTTGTATGACTTTTGAAGAACTAAAGAAATATTAAGGGATAGGATCATACGCATATTGTGCCTACTAATTGGTTTAGTGTCTTCCTTGAGTAGAATTTGATGCATGCATAAAGAAATGCTTGTTCCTTTAATATAAACAATTTTCCAACCAATGGCCTTCTTGTGCTCCCTTAACACACAAACTAGCTTAACTTTGTTGTCATAAGTCAAATATGCTAAAATGATTACTAGGAGAGTCTAATTGTCCCCTGACTATATATTCTTCAATTGAGTTGGCAATATTTTAAACTCTATATCAGGCACCTACACATTAGAAGGTAATAACCTCTGGTAAGAATCGGGTAGTTATATAGAAACAAGTCCATACTTCTTAGGGGACGATTTCAAATAATGCTAGGTAGCTACAATCTCAACTAGTTCTTCTTTTAACTTAACATTGTCAATAGTTTTCAACCTTAGGTGCTTAATTATAACCACTTCAATTTAACCCTTTAATTTAGCTAAAAAATTATTTCACTGAAGGATCGTTAATATCAATTGTAAAAATATAATGATCTTCTTGTAGATGTTTCATATTTTTTTTTTAAGAATCACTTCTCCACCAAATTCCATTGTGAGGGTATCTTTATGTATCTATCTTAGTTTAGGTAGTGTCTAGGAATTGTCTTGCTAATAAGATAAGTGTGAGGTTAAGGGAAATATCATCATCCATATCTACTATATAAAAATTAATAGGAAATACTAATTAATTAACCTATATAAAAACATCCTCAATCATTCTATTTGGATAAGCATTAATACAATTAACCAATTATATGATGACACTAATTTGTTCTCAAAAAGCATAAATTTTAAACATAAGTATAACAAGGCATAACATTAATTGATGCTCCTAAATTTGGTGTGGCTCCCTGAATTATAATGCTACTAATCTTATAGGGAATAATGAAAATATTTGGATCCTTACACTTTGGAGGTAGTTTATTTTGGAAAATAGTAGAAACATTCTTACCTGTCATGAATTTCTCACCTCTTAAGTTCCTCTTATTGGTACATAATTCTTTAAGAAATTTTATATCTTATTGATACAAATTCTTTAAGAAATTTTATATACCTTGGCACCTATTTGATCACATCTAGCAATGGTATATTCACTTCCACCTTGCAAAATGTCTTCAGCATCTCCCCATCCTTTTCCTCTTTGTTTGACTTCACTAATGTACTAAGAAAAGGTAAATGATTAGTCTTCACTACATTTCAAGGGTAAGAATTTACCTTGAAACCAAATAAGGTATCTCCTTCTTTTTTAAGGTCATTCTTAATCTCCTCTTATTGAAAATCATGTGAATTGTTCTCTTATGATCATAAAGCTTCTTACTACTCCTTAAGGTCATTTTATTGATATTATTTAGATTTATCTCAGGTTGAGATTTCAAACTTCCTCCACTTTGGGTTTCTAAATGGTTAATAACAACTTCCATTTAAATATCATGATTCACCAAATTTTGAATGCTAAACCTTGTCTCTTAGATTTGAGATATTATCTCTTATTAAAATTATTTCGCACCCTATTGGAATTGCAAGGTGTTAATAGTAAGAGACTTAGCTATATCTTCAAATGACATACTTGAGTTAAAGGAAGAAGCTTGTGGTTTAGATTGGAATTGTTATGTACCTGATGACCTATTTGGAAAATAATTATACTATCTATTCCCTTTATAACTCAGGTTTGCATGATCTCTCCAAATTGGGTTATAAGTCTGTGTTGTACTATTGAGAGACATTTCCTCTTACAGCATTAACATATTTCATGCTTCCCTTTTGTAAAATTGAGTACCCATCTATTGGATAATTCATATTGGAACATATCCCACAAGCCTTCACCTATGCCTAACCTATAACAGTTTGTTTAACAAAATAGGTTTGGTCATCTAAATGGTGTTTAATGGATGAATTTTTCACGTCATTTACTTTGCAAACATCATTACAAATGCTAAACTATAGAGAGTTTTTCACTATGTGCTCAATTAGAATTCTTCCCTCCTCATGAGTCTTTTTACGTAATGCCACTTATTGTATTAACTAGACTCCTATCTTTAGGCAATAATCCTTCATAGAAATATTAGAGAAGGACTTGATCCATGATATTGTGATGTGGGTATTTGGCACACAACTTCTTAAAGTGCTCCTAATGCTCGTAGAGAGACTCTTTATGATGTTACTTACAAAAACAAAAACCTAATAAAAAATACACTAATACACAAAGTATGGGGAGGTTCAATAGTACATAACGTTATTCCTAACTAGTAAAGAGGCTATTTTGGAATGAACTCTCCATGACGTTTCCTGATTTTACAAATTTCTTTTCTTATACTCACCATCTTCAATGCTGGAAAATACTTATCCAAAATAGCCTTTTAATTTCAATCAACACGGTAATCCTCCCTGCAGGTAAATCTAAGAGCCAATCATTTTTTTCATTTTTCAATGAGAATAAAAAAAGTTCTCAACATGATTTCTATTTAATTATGCCCATGGTTTTATGCTTAGATAGATTACATTGAGCTCTTTAAGGTGTTTATCAGCATCCTCACCTGTAAGACCACCGAAGTTAGGAAAAGGTTGATCAAATTGGATTTAAGATCAAAAGTGACATGTTAAAAAAATTAGGGAAAGTAATGCAAAGTGGTGATTGGTTTAAATCTTGACTAACCAACTCCCTTAGAGTTATAGGATTCGCCATAACTTCTTCTAGTTCACCAACTATCACTTTTGGGTTACTTACTTGTTTTGTTCCTTGAGTCGGTATATTCTCCCTATGCAATCTGTGTAATGTTCTTTTGATCTTTCGATCAATTTGTAAAAGAGTTTGGTTCGAATTGCATAAAAACGAGCAAAAATAAAGGATAAAGAAAAAAATATAAAATCGATTATAAACAAATATATAAGACACCAATTAATATAAAATAAAAAATCTAAATCAACACTACACCTTGAAATGATGCCAAACTTTTGATATGTGTTAAAAAATTAAAATTAAAATATAACTTTACACAAATAAACATATAGTAGTGGTAAAAAATGATCATATTGATAAAGAGTGTGTGATTAATTTTTTTATTAAACTAATAACTGTATTAAGATGGGGGCTTTGGATGATTTTAATTAATTTAATTGAATAAAGTTCAACTAAAAAAACAAATCAAATTTGCAAAAGATAATCAATGGATTTAATAAGACCATTTCTTAATTCAATCTCAACTTCAAATAAACATGCGTAATCAAATGTAACAAAAAGCTTTATTAACCCTAGTTTTCCCTTAGATATGAACTAACCAAAATAAGTTCTTTAATTAGATCTAACAATCGAAAAACCTAGAATAGACTCTCTAGATTTGGTGAAATTTGAGTATTATAAATCAAAAAAATAGCTTAATATAAGCAATAATCACACAAGATTAGACTATTTAACTTATGATATGTTATCCGTAATAATGCATAATCGTTAGCACACCACTACCATAGAGTATATGCCCGAACATCCAGAGGACATCTGAGAACACAGCCTATGAGAATGACATGTCAGAGCAATTATATTTCCTTATTATGGAATCATAGAAACACAAGTATTTTAAGGATCAACTTTTCCCATTTCATTAACAAACATAACTTTGTAGCATTACATTTCACACTCCATATATTTGCATTACAAAAACATATGAGAGTTTAATGTTCTATACAAAATTTTCTACATGAGATGAGAAAAGTAAACAATCACATTCTATCTAAACTCCTCAGATATCAGCTGACCAGACCTTTGAGTCATTTCTTCTTCCCAACATTGATAATACTAGACTTCAACTAGATTGCTTTAGAAGCTAGGTCTCCTCATAACCTGAAAATCAACATTTCAATTTTGAAGAATTTTGTGAAGTCAGTGAGTGAACCATCATTGATGTTTTCGCTGAAGCTAGAATCACAGAGGCAAATCATACCCCATTTCAACAAGTATTTTATAGCATTTAGTGTTGAATATCACATCACATTTCATCATACTTTATCAAACACATCCAAATTATCATGTTTTCATAAGTATATCAGATAAGCTAGCATTTCATATCACAACACCTCCTAATTTAACCTTCAACTTTGTTTCAAAAAATCTAGTAATTATCTCAAATCAATCATATGACACATATCTATTTATATATGCAAGTGCATATATGACTCACTTTTATTTTTACTTTGTTGTAACTGAGCACCTATTTACTATCATGTATCCCTTGTAGATATCGGGATCATTTTAGATATTGTCCCATACCCCTTTGTGGATATTGGGCTCATTAGTAACTGAGCATGTGGCTTTTTGTGCAGATTTATGAGTTTTAAGCTCTTTTCATACTGATCACTCCAGTTATAACTCCTTTATCTAATCATGCATATTCAAGTGATGGAATGCGTCATTTCACATAATATGATATTAATAACTTTCATTTAAAGTGCACAGTCACTTATCATATTCATCGAATCTGAGACCAACATTTAACAAACATTTGAGAACACATTTCATATTGCACATTCAATTGAAAACACATCCAATACAATCTCGAATATCAAATTTCTCAAATCGACAATGTCTGGAATATCACAATTATATCAAAAAGTATTCAATATATGTAAGTTAATAAAAAATTCAAACATAGTGAAAAACATCTAGGTTAACTCACAGTATGCTATAGATAGATATTGCCTTGACGATCTAACAATCTCTAGATGTGGATGCTCAATTTGTACTTTTATATCATGCAATACATGCATATTTACACATTACTAACTTTTTTAATCAATGTGTACTCATTCATACTTATGTATATGTGTTATGTTCATTGCATGCTCAATTGACTATCCCAGGTTTGTATCCTTATTCACAAGTCTTTATCATTAATCCATTATAGCTTGTATTTATCTAGTCTACAATTAGGTTGTGCCTTAAGTAAGTTTGATTACTTTAAATTCATCAATCATACATTCATCAATCCTTTCTTAGCATTTTATATTCAAACAATTTCCCAATTCTCTTTCAATCATACCTGTATCCTTTGAATCATATTTGCATTCATAAGAACATATTTATACCATTAACAACTCATACTTCCTAAATTCATTTACATTGATATCAAACAATCCATTGTTTAAATTATAACATCAATTACAAACCTAAACTTATCAAACACTTAATCAATTAATCAAGCAACTATCTAGGTTCATTTCAAGCCCCAATCATGACCAATACAAAGGTGTTTGACACTTTCTGCCATACAACACCTCATATGGATCCATACCGATACTACTGTGATAATAATTGTTGTACTCAAATTTGATAAAAGCTACGTATTGATCTCATACTCCTTGGAACTCCAATATATAAGCTTTAAGCATATCCTCAATGGTCGTAATAGTCCTCTCACTATGTCCGTCTCTGAGGATGAAATACTATACTGAAATTCAATTTCATACCCAATGTTGTCTTTAAACTATTCCAAAATCTAGAAATGAATCTAGGATCCTACTTTGATACAATAGATACTGGAACGCTATGTAATCTCACTATTTCATTAACATACCTCTTACTAATCTAGTGCATTATTCACCCTCACAGATAAGAAATGGGCCGATTTTGTCAATCCTTCAATAATAACCTATATGGAATTATGTTACCTCAGAGTCATCAGCAAACCCATAATGAAATCCATAGTTCTTCTTAACTGAAGCCTAATGCTTTGCCTTAATCTGTTGACAAATCAAACACTTAGCAATGTACTTTTCCATTTGCTTCTTCATCCCTGGCCACTAGAAATGTTATTTTAAAGTATTATACATCTTGGTGGTACCAGGATGCATAACATAGACTAGTAAGTGAGCTTTCTCCAAAGTTTCTTTTCTTAGATCATTAACATCAAGTACATATAATCTTTGCTTTAACCATAATGTATTGTCTCTCAATTCAAACTCAAAACTCGGATTCTGTTTCAACCTGGATCCTTTCTTTGAACTTTTCTAATCCTTTCATACAATAGTGGTCAAAGCCTCAATGTTGCTATCAGTGCTTCATTTTGTCCCAAATTTATATCAACAATCAATGTTCTCAATTATACTAAGTCCCATAACCTCGATGTCTAAATCTATGTCACACTACTACTAGATTTCCTACTTAATGCATCAGCCACAACATTAGCTTAACGAGGTGATACTCAATTGTACAATCATAATCTTTAAGTAATTCATTCCACTGCCTTTGTCACATATTCAACTCATTTTAACTTAACAAATATTTCAAACTTCTATGGTTTATAAATATCTGAAATCTCTTACCATATAAATAATGTCTCTAAATCTTTAAAACAAACACACTTGCAGTGAGTTCTAATCATAAACTAGATAGTTAAACTCATGAGACTTAAACTTTCTTGATGCATATGTAATCACTCTACTATACTGCATCAATACACATCCTAATTCCTGGTGTGAAGCATCACTATACATAATATATCCTCCAGATTCTAATAGTATAGCTAACACCAGTGTTGTAGTCAATCGGTGTTTTCACTCCTCAAAACTCCTTTGGCACTCATCAGTATATCTGAAAGGTACAATCTTCCTTAGAAGCCTTAACAAAGGGGATAAAATCAATGAAAACCTTTAGACAAACCTTCTGTAATATCCTTATAATTCAAGAAAACTCCATATTTTAGACACATTTCTTAGAGCTTCCCACTTTATCATTGCCTCATCTTTCTTTAGGTCAACATGTATACCCAACCCAGAGACTATATGACCTAAAAACACCACTTGATCTAGCCAAAATTCATACTTACTAAACTTGGCATACAATTACTTCTCTCTCATTATCTATAAGACTAACCTCAAGTGCTCAAAATGTTCCTCTCTACTTTTTGAATACACCAAAATATCATTTATGAACACAATCACAAAAATGATCTAAGTAAGGCTGAAATACCTAGTTCATCAGTGTCATAAAAGCTGTCGGAGCATTTTTCAACCTAAAAGGCATCACTAAAAACTCAAAGCGCCCATATATGGTCATGAATGCACTCTTTCATACATTAGCTTATGCTATCTTCAACTGATTGTAACCTATTCTCAAATCCAACTTCATAAACACATGAGATCTTTATAACTGATCAAGTAAATAATCCATCCTTGGTAAAGGATATTTTTTCTTCACTATCGCCCAATTTAACTATCTATAGTCAATACACAATCTTAAAGTCTCATCCTTCTTCTTCACAAATAACACTAAAGCTCCCCAAGGTGACACACTAGGTCGAATACAAATTTTATCAAACAACTTTTACAACTGGTTCTTTAGTTCCTTAAGTTCCACAGGTGCCAACCTATATAGAAGAATCGATATAGGAGCAGTAAACTCCATTTTCCTGTCTGGGGTTCATCCTGACAATTTAGTGGGAAAAAAATATGGGAAATCCCTAACAATAGGAATATTCCATACTGTCTACTCAGTTCGGGCATCAATTACATAGGTTAAATAATCCTCACATTCACTTTGAATCTATCTGAGAGCACTCATTGAGGAAATCAACCAAGCTGGCACTACTCAACTAATACCTCGAAATATAACCCTTGGTTGATTAGGGATTCAATAGCCACTTCCTTTGTATAATAATTCATTACAAACCTATCTGCAATAAGCCAATCCAGACCTGAAATAAGATAAATCTCCTTTAACTGCAATACTATTAAGTTGGCCTTCAACTCCACTTAATCAATCTAAATGATACACCAATTTATAGACTTCCCCACTCACTGTAGTACTTCCCACTGGAGTACTCACCTCTAAGAAAAATTTGAATCTCTCTCTCTCTCGCAATGTAATTTAGATGCTAAACGTGGTGTGATGAACGAATGTGTAGATACTAGATCTACCAATGTAAATGCCTCAAATTGAAAGACATGTAATACACCTGTGACAACATTTAGGGAGTTCTGTGCCTCCTGTCTGATGATAGCAAATATCCTAGCATAAGACTGCGACAGATTACTCTAAACCTCAATCCTAACATTAGGACTTGTTGAACTAGTGCTGCCTCTCTATCCTACTCCACTAGCTCTACTTTGCTGGAAAGTAGGCTCAGTCATTAATCCTCCTCTCTCTCTAGACTATGCTCCCATAGTCGCGGAATAGTTTCTAATTTGATATTCAAGAGAGCCACAACAAAAACATGCTCTCGATATCATTCAACATTATACACCATGTTTGTTCCTACAATGTTCATAATTAGGAAAAGGCATCTATCGTGTCTGCCTTCTGGATACTTAACCTTTACCCATCTTGAACAAAACCACCTCTTGATCTAAATCCTTACTGTCTAGATCTAGTTTGTGATCGGAACGATCTATTTTAGCATTTACTAAATCTCCTAATAGAATCATCTTGGGACTCACCCTGCCTCTTAATTCTAAATTCTTACCCATACTCTCCTTTCCCATCTTTCAGGAACTGCTCAATTTGAATCGATGCAGCTCTCAATTTAGCAAAACTACTTAAATTAGTGATGACCAACCTTGTTCTGATCTCTATATTCAGTCAATCCTCAAATTGCCTACACTTATCTTCCTCAGTCGAAATCAAAGTAGTACCATATCCTATTAACTTAATAAACCTCACCTTATACTCAGTTATAGTAAGGCTTCCCTGTTTCAGATCTAGAAACTCCTTCATCTTCTTATACAAATAGATCTTGCACATATAGTTCTCCTTAAAGACACTCAAGAAGTCTTCCTATATAAGTCTACAAGGTCGGGTGAAACATTTGAGAATAGTCTTCCAGCACCAATAATTCATACCTTGCAGTAGCGAGACTGCATAATCAAATCTTTCATCAAACTCGTAGTCTATTTGATTAACCACCCATTCAGTTCTTTCCAACTAACCTTCTGGATCTATAGTGTCTATACTTCTGTAGAAGTCTACAACCCCCTACTTTTTAAGCTTATCATACCTCCTCTCTCTCTTCTTAGGAATTCTCAGAGCCATTTGTTCAATCTAAGGTACTGAAGACTCTCTAGTAGCTCCTATGGAGTCAAGGTTAGCTAACTTTATGTCTCAATATCCTATAGCAAATGACCTATAACAAACAATAACTGTGATCACTATTTGAGTCTCTCAATTTATATCATACTTAAATTCTCTTATGTCCCTGAGGATGTCAAACTGTGCTCTGATACCAAAAATTGTAACACGCCACTACCATAGTGTATATGCCCAAACATCTAGAGGAAATCCAAGAGCATATCCTATGAGAATGGCATGTTAGAGCAATCATATTCACTTATTATGGCATCACAGAAACACAAGTATTTTAAGGATCAAATTTTCCCATTTCAATATCAAACATAACTTACATTGTAGCATTACATTTCACACTCCATATATTTACATTAAAACAACATATGTGAGTTCACTGTTCTATACAAAATGTTTTACATAAGATGGGAAAAGCAGACAAGCACATTCTATATAAACTCCTCAGATATCAACTGACTAGACCCTTGAGCTATTTCTTGTTACCAAAATTGATAATACTATACTTCAACTAGATTGTTTTAGAAGCTACGTGTCCTCAAAACCTAAAAATCAATGTTACAATTTTGATGAATTTTGCGAACTCAATGAGTGAACCATCATTGATGTTCTCACTCAAGTAAAAAACATAGAGGGAAATCATATCCCATTTCAACAAGTATTTCATAACATTCAGTATTGAATATCACATCACATTTCATCATACTTTATCAAGTACATCCAGATTATCATACTTTCACAAGTATATTGGATAAGCTAGCATTTCATATCACAACACATCCTTATTTAACCTTCAACTGTATTTCAAACAATTCGGTAATCATCTCAAATCAATTTATATATGCAAATACACATGTGACTCACTTTTTTTACTTTATTGTGACTGAGCACCTATTTGCTTTCCTGCATCCCTTATAGATACCGGGCTCATTTTAGATATTTTCTCGTGCAACTTTTTTGATGTTGGGCTTATTAATAACTAAGCCTATGGCTCATTGTGCACATTTATGAGTTTTAAGCTCCTTTTAGACTTGTCACTCTGGTCAGAACTCCTTTATCTAATCATGCATATTTATGTGATGAAAGGCCTCATTTAATATAATATATTGTCAATAACTTTCATTCAAAGTGTATAATCACTTATCATATTCAGCGGATCTTGAGTCTGGCATTTGACAAATAGTTAAGAACACATTTTATATTGCACATTCAATTCAAAACACTTTTAATACAATCTCAAATATCAAACTCCTTAGACCAACAATGTCTAGAATATCAAAATCATTTCAATAATAGTTCAATATCTGAAAGTTAATCAAAAACAATTCAAACATAGTGAGAAAACATCTAGATTACAATATGCTCCAGATAGCTATTGCCTTGACAGTTCGACAATGTCTGGATGTGGCCACTCAATTTATGCTTCTATGTCATATAATACACACATTTTACACATTACTAACTTGTTTAATCAAATGAGTACTCAATCATTCTCATGTATATGTGTTATGTTCACTGCATGCTCAATTGACTATCCTAGGCATGTATCCTTATTCACAAGTCTTGGTCATTCATTCATTATAGCTTGTATTTATCTGGTTTGCAGTTAAGTTATTCCTTAAGTAAGTTTGATTACTTTAAATTGATCAATCATACATTCATCAATTCTTTCCTAGCATTATATATTCACACAATTTCCTAATTCTTATTCAATCATACCTAATTCATTACCTATATCCTTTGAATCATATATGCACTAATAACAAGATCTTTATACCATTAACAACTCATACTTCCCAAATTCATATACAATGATATCAAACAATCCATTCCATAAATTTTAAATTCAATTAACAAGCTAAACTTATCAAACACTTAATCAATTAATCAAGCAACTATCTAGGTTCATTTTAAGCCCCAATCATGTCCAATTGCACCTAAATAAAGTAACATATCCTTATATGATTTAAATATCACACAAAACCAAAATTTTCTCACTTCCATACATTGCCCAGAATCATGGGAAGGAGCTAATGTAGATCCCATAATCGCAGGATGATTGAACCGAAGGTTCACCATCCTTTTCCTTCAGTTTTTTCCAGCTTTTAACATCTTCATACCAAATTCAACACATCTTCATCATATTCCATTACCTATACCTTAATTATATGTCATTTCCTTATCAATTCCATATCCAATTCCAATTCAACTTATTCATTTGGTAGCTCACAATTTATGTTCTTTCATACATGAAAATCAAAATAGAAACTATCATTCATTTGATCATATATATAGCCCTAGTTCTTTCCCATTTCAAGTCGCTATATTAACACCTTTCTTTAATAAAAATTAACCTTCATCATACCTCAAATACTAATCCAATTAAACCTTGAAACAACCTACAACCTATGGTTTTATAAATCAAAAACAAAACATGAAAGTATCCAATTCATGAATCATTTTTCCAGCACACTTCACCATCAACATCATATACATTCCATCCCATTCCAATCATCATAAACACTCTATTATAACATGACATAAAGAACAATCTTTTACTTACTTACTTAGCTCCAATTTCACCTCAAATAGCAAGCTATCCTAGCCCACCAAGCTTGCAAGCATAACTTTAAGAACAAGATGGAAATAGGAAGGGGTTTCAACAACAAGATGAAGAAAGCAGAATTTTAGACAAAAAATTTATAGTTGTCAGGGTTGAGTGTGTGAGTTAGTGGTGCGAAGGAAGAGGAAGATATCATGTAAAAAAAATAACAGACAAAATGGTCATTCAAGTGTGGAGATCATGGGGTTTAGGTGTGTGGCAAGTATGGAGACACTTGTCCAAACACTTATCAAGTAAAGAGGCATATTACATGTCTTCTACTCTAACCACAAAGTGTCACTTAATATTTGATCCATTTGTCACATATTTTTCTAAGTCATTTTTCACCCAATTATACCACCATTTGTCACTCATTTATCCAAGCCATTTGTCACTCTATTACTAATGCCATGTGTCATTATTTCATAAGCCTAGTCATCCTAAATTTTTTATGTCAACTTATCTTGCTACTTGGCTTTTTCCAAGTCTAAATGTACATTTTAATTCATCATTTTTCTAATTACAACAATAAATTCCAAATTTACTACTTATAATCAATCAAACCAACATTCAAGACATAAACAATACACAATTCACATCGTGATCATTTTAAACCTTTCATACCACGAAATATGTCAATTAATTGCATATGTTATCTTTGCAATGTGTACTAATTCATAATTTATATGTGTCGGTTAATGATATGCATATGAAGGAAATGCATTTCAGGAACTCTCAATGATATGATTCATATGTAAAGTCTAACTTGAATTAGATTAACAATAAATTTGCATTGTAATTCAAATTCTATTCATAACTCTATACATGAATGATTTATCAAGCCTTATCTAAATTGTTCATATATAAATCACAAAATTTTATATACAAAATAACATAATCAATTTAAAAAGCGAGTAGAAATAATGTTATTGGAATGGCTCAATGCACAAACATGTTATTAGGCCCCAATAACCCCTTTTAACTGGAAGGAAGAGAATCAAACACTTATAATTCTTCAAAGAACACACTCAATGAGAAGAATAGATTCCTCAAAATGTCCCTCCTATATATCCCCTTTAACTAGCCTTATAATTGCTTTTTTTACTTCATAATTAGGTATCATACAGAGGACATTGTTAGCCACATCGTCGTATAAGTGACTATGTCCCTTAACCTTACTTTAATTCTTCGTAAAGTGAAGACACACATTTTTTAAGAGGTATATAGGAAGCATACATTATTTTGTAAGTAACTTCTATGGGTGTGTATGTTTCCACATGGGTGAAACAACATCTTTAAGGTTGTACATGTTTACAATGACTTCTATAGTCCCTCCCAGAATCATATAAGTCAATTATATAGGCGTGTACTTCTTTACTCTAACATCCCATATTCAGGGCTAGACCCCAGAATTATGAACTGAGCGTACTGTAGAGTGTATTGCATGCTCATGCATCATTGTGTATTCACACACATGTGAATATTTATTTTTGACATATTTTAAAATAATTGTTCATGCATTCATTGACGTATTTCGGGTATAATTGATTGATTAAAGTGATTAAACTGTGAATTGTGAATTATTTATGTTAAAGATTTAATTGTAGACTAGTAACATTATTTCAGAATTTTTGGTATTGTAAAATGTGGACTGATTAAATTGATGGCAAACAGCCTATGTATATGTGTGACACATGGCAACATGAAATAGTGATAAGTTTAATTTATGCAGGAGAACACATAGATATGTATTTTAGATGTTGTCTTCCTATTGTTCTCTCTTTTATTGTTCTTCACTGAGAGTAGTATTGTTATCAAACATACTTCTAGTTTACCAAACACTGAGCATCAAGTTGTGGTGATTTACTCTTTTCATTGGCAATAAATCACGTAACTAACTCTGATGATTTTTTACGATGTTAATATATAGTACATGCATGTGAAGTTTAAGCAGTATATTTTTGGTGAATAAATATATTGAATGAATTAGATGAGGAACTAAATTTGTTATGTGTATCTGGACTTGAGTATGAGTTTATTGAGTGATGTGAAGTTATGAATTGTTGAAAGATAAAAACATAGTAGTGAGACAAAGGATGAATACAATAGAGAGAGAAAGCTTGTGTGACGTTTCAGTTAGCTTACACATAACTTGTTTTGAGTTTGTACTGGACATAGAAAAGATGATTCATGCATAGATGTATTAGTTGGAAAGTATAAGAAATGGAAAAAATGGAAGAAGATATGAAAAATGGGTCACGATCGTGTAGAAGCATAATCGTGACTTCTCTTATTGCTGACATCATTGAAACACCTGGAATGTCGCGATCATGTAGGCGCACGATCGCGACTTCTATCCTTTTCAAAGGAAGATATTTTTTAAACATCCTTTGATATTTTTGTTAGAACTTCTTCTCCAGACATCCAATTGACATGGGAATTGAACTAATAGACTTATAAGGTATTGATCTTCATCTCCACCAAAAATTAGGACTTTTTGAAATGGATTGTTGAAGAATTTAAGATGAAAATATGACCGTACTGAAGTATGATAACTGGTATGATTTTACTGAACATACTTCGGTATTTTGATTATATCTTGGTCTATAGAGTTCCAAATAAGTTGATTTATGATTCAAATGAAACTAGAATAAAGCTATAATTGTCTTGAAGAAGTCAAATTGTAGTTCTAGTGTGAAGAATTCCAAAAGTTTTTCTGAAGTTGAAGTAAGAGTTCTATTATAGCTTAAGAATAGACTAACATATTTGGAGTATAACTTTTAGTATATTAAACCAAATTGAATGATCTTGGTGTCATTAGAGACCTAAGACACAGAGGAACCATTGTTTAAAAGGAAGTGTTACTTAAATTCTTCATTTTCTGGATCTTATTTATCATACATTGTTGACCTTAATGGAATGTTTTCAGAAATAATTGAAATGGAGAATAAGTAATTGAATTATGATACAATTGGAATACAAATGATATGTACATCGATGTATGACAGAAATATACTTGACAATTTTTGTTCATGCATGATACATGAAACATTGGTACATGTGTTTATTATGTTACATATGTTAGAGTAGTGCCCTGAAGGCAATCGCCTTTAGCGTATTTTGTACAAATTTGTGTACATACTTTATGAATAAATAAAGAAAGGCATATTTCATTAATTTGATGTTCATTATTT
>JANJEY010000007.1:22351237-22364975 GCA_024703695.1 Erythroxylum cataractarum | reverse complement strand
TATGGAAAGTTGTAGAGGAATGTTTTAGCTTTGTAATGAGGTATGATATGCTCTTTTTGGATATAGGGCTTGTAAGTGATGAATTTTTCAATTTCGGATATGGTTTAGGTTATATGTTGATTTGACACTCTTTAACAAGGCAGCCACAATAATGGGAGAATTGGACCTAGTTAGAGATAAAATTTGCTTTCAAGTCCTTCATGAGAATTGTAGCATGTTTTTTTATCTGTTTATTGTTATAAAGTATGGAATTTTTGGACAATGGGATAGGAAGTTATGAGTTTGAGAAAATTGTGGTACTGTTAGGATGACATATGCAGGGCAGAAACTTTGATAGAGAAATTGATCTATTTAGAGGTTGAATTTGCTTCCAAGTTGTTAAGGAAAATTGTGGAATATGTTCTGATCTTTCTTTTTCTATAAAGCTTAGAATTTTTTGTAAAAGGAATATGAAGTTATGATTTTTAGAAGTTTATATGACTGTTTGGCATGATCATTAGTGGCAGATTTCAAAGTAGTTTTTGATCCCTTTAGAGGTCAAATTGATTTTTCTATCCTTCATGAAAGTTGTAGATGGCATTTTTATCTTTCCATTGACATAAAGTATAGAATTTTTGGCTAAGGGGATAAGAAGTTATGACTTTATAAGAATGATGCACTGTTTTGGAAATTTGTGATTTGGCAGAAACTTTGATTTGCATTTTTGACACCCTTAGGGGTAAAATTGGTTCGTGAGTCCTTCATAGAACTTGTAGAGTTTTCTGTGATCTTTCCAATGAGACTAAATTTGTCACATTTGGACACTTGTGTGCAAAGTTAGGTTTTGTGAAAAAAGAGAGGAAAATAGGTGCAAACGTGATTTTCTTTGAATTGTAACTTTTTGTTCTAATTTGACCCTTTTATCATTCTTTTGTGAATAATTTGTTCATCCGATCTTCGATTGACCTGATTCTCGAGGCATCGAATTCGTGAAATATTTAATTTCATTTCTATGTAAAATTGGGAATTTTTAAAGATGAAATTGATGTGGTTTGATTAGGTCAAAGTTAGAGGACCGAGTAATTATTTCTCTGGTCCGTATTTCATGAATAATTGGACCTATAGAGGTCCGAATTGAGTGATTTTGGTGTCAATGAGTTTCTAAAATTTAGAGGAACATTTTGTGATGAGAATTTTTAAAATAGGTCCAGGAATGTCTCGAACATGCATTGTACACATTTTAATTCTACATGTGCATTATTAAATATTTCTGATTGTACATTTGGTAATGTTTGAATATTTTGACTGTTATAGAGGCGCACTTGGAACGTCAACCCACAGACATTGTCGAGTTTCCATGCATTAGCTTCGGAAGCTATTGGTGAGTAACCTAGACGGTTCTCTCAATTTTTATTTGTTTAGAATACTGTGGTGAATAATGGTGGGTTTTGTGAATTATCACTGATTACAGATTCTAGACAGAAGGTCCAATGTATTGGGGAGCTATGACATAGAAGTGCTACTTGTATGTGAATTTGTGAACTATTTGTTGGAGATGTGATAAATTGTGATTGATTGTGATGTATGAACTACTTCATTGTGACATATGCATTCCATGCATGAATGCATGATCAGATAATGATAGTTGTGACCGGAGCTGCCACTGAGAGCTAAAAGCTCAATGTATTTGGGCCTCGAGCCCACAGTGATTCAGAGCCTCAGGCTCAACGATTAATGCACTCATATTGGGACAAGTTAGGCGCTCGGTCACAACACCATAATAAATTAGAAAATATCACATGAGCATCTCATATGCATTCGATTAAAGTTACTTGATTAATGCCTTACTCTTTGTCTGATAATATAGGCTAGTCGACTAATAATCTTTAACCAGTCGACTATTGTTATATTTTCACTACATTAGTCGACTAATAATAGTCGGCTAGTTGACTATTGTCATGTATCCCCTGACTCGACCTCTCTCCACTCTTTTACTTATAACTTTTTCATCCGACCTCCGATTGATTTGATTTTCGAGGCATCGGATTCGTGAGACTTTTAGTTTTATTTCTATGTAAACTTGTGAATTTTTGGAGATGAAATTGACGTAGATTGATTAGGTCAAAAAGAGGGAACTGGGTAATTATTTTTTTGGTCAGTGGGGTTTGCTTAATGGGAGTCTGACATAAACAGGTTTAGAAAAACGATCAGGTGGCACTGGTAGGAAGACTAATTTCAAAAGGGAAATACAAGAATGCCCTTGGGGAGCCAAAGATAGGTTGTGAGGATGGAAGAAAAATGTTGAAGACAGTCCAAAAGGATGGAGAAAAGGGAGGACATGAGTAAGTGTTAGGATCAAACTTGAAAGCAAGATGAACCAAGCATATCTAAGAGAGAAGTAGGAGAATCTTTTACATGTCTTACATGTATGACAGTATGAATAGTTACCTAGTGCGAAGGTATTTGAAAATTTTAAGTGCGTGCAAATTTCTATCTTTCCACCTTTTATCTACGGAGTTAGAATAATGTTATAAATACTAATATTCGTATTAATACTACTCATTATTTTAGGTAGACTAATGAAGTATTTAACATGTGCCGGTGAGATAGATAGGTTGACAAATTCTAGTTAGTAAAAAGATTACTTAGCAATCCTTTAAGGTGAATAATATTGTTCTTTTTTCTGGTGAAAAGTCAAGTGTATATTAGTTAATTATGAATAACGCTGGCAATATTTCAATATTTTACTGGCTACAGGTACCATATATAAAACGTTCCCCTGATACATAAACATCTTATTCAAATCTAGACAGGAGACAAAGTCACCTATAAAAACAATTATATTAATCCACATCAGATTATCGGTTAAAAAGGAAAAAAGAAGTCAATTAATATGTAGAACTAGTTAATGGGTGTAAAAAGGAGGGGCTACGTATGTTTAGGCACATGGCTTGTGGTTATGCATGCAAAAGCTTGTTCTCTACTTTATTATTCTTTTTGGTTTTTACGGGGACAGTTAAATTACGAGTCTTTTGTTTCTACGTAGATATGTTTTTTTCTTATCTGGCCTATATTTTCTGATCGCGGTATCAAGTTTCGATCGAAGTGATTGGTTCTGTGTGGTCTCTCTCTGTTCTCTGCCCTACTTTTGAAGAAGTTTTTAAAGCTGAGTCCACAAATAAATACTTGAAGAAGAAGAAGAAGGAGAAGAAGAGACTTACAACAACAAAGATAAAGCTGCCGATAGAAAAAGCTTATCTTTTTAAAGCCTAAAGAAAGCTGATATAGTCGAAAGGATAGAAAAGAGGGGACCTTTTTCTTCTCTATTTCATCATCCTGTCTTCTATACCCAGCTTTTCCCCTACCTATCTTTTCCAAGACCCGACCCCAGCTAGTTTCAACTTCCCAGATTGTGAAAGAAAGAGAGAGAGCGGCAAATTACAAGTACAGGGTAGAGCCAGTTACATACCACAGGAGTTCTTTTTTTTTTTAACACTGTAGACTAATATATAGAGGAGAGTATATAATCAAGCGAGCAAAAGCCATGGTATCAAAACCCATGTTAGCCAATAACTCTTCTTCAGCTCCTTCTTCTTCTGAGCTATTTTCTTGGTTAGCGAATGGGAGTAACAACAAGAATAAGAGGACGAGAAGGCCCGCAGGTACTCCAGGTAGGCGTTTACGTGACTACTTACATAAATTACCTTTAGCTAGCCCTATATAATCATGTTTCTGTTGGTGTAATTGTTTTATGGCAGATCCAGATGCGGAAGTTGTGTCTCTATCACCGAAAACCCTGCTGGAATCAGATCAGTACGTGTGTGAGATCTGCAACCAAGGGTTTCAGAGAGATCAGAACTTGCAGATGCACCGGCGACGGCACAAAGTTCCATGGAAGCTCCTGAAGCGAGAGACTCCTGTGGTGAGGAAGCGCGTGTTCGTGTGCCCAGAGCCTACTTGCTTGCATCACGACCCTTGTCACGCTCTCGGCGATCTAGTGGGGATTAAGAAGCACTTCAGAAGGAAACACAGCAATCACAAACAGTGGGTCTGCGAGAAATGCTCTAAAGGCTATGCTGTTCAATCCGATTATAAAGCTCATCTCAAAACCTGTGGTACCAGGGGCCATTCCTGCGATTGTGGCCGTGTTTTCTCAAGGTTCTTCTTCACTCTGTCCTATTAAACTCCCTCCTTTCTTTTCTACCTTCTTAAATTTTATCCATCGATCACCCTTTTGTTCGTAGATATACAGATCTATCTATATTGAACTCTAAGTGGATGTCTGAGGTTGTGCTGCACTTCAACCAATTTTCATCTTGTTTTCACATTTCGTTTCATTCCGAAAGGTTATATATGTTTTGATAACATAAAGCCTTTTTTTTTTCCTCCCTTGTTCTTGATTCCCTCCCTATAACTCGTGTTACAAAAAAGTTAGAAGAAGAATAAAATATTTTTTAGCATTTGACCTATGGAGGTTTAAGAGAACTGTTTATTGACAGTTGTTGCACACGATTCCCAAAATTTGTTTCCGTTGTTCGTTTCATATATTTTTAGCTTCTCAAACCCAAAACACCTTCTTTCTTTTTATTTTTTTTCTTACTGTAGATACTCGATAGTTTCATTATTATATAGCCCATCTGTCTCCACTCAATCCAATTGGATTACAAAGCTTTAGTTAATCTGAAATTTAAATGCTTCACTTTTTCTTTTTTTTTTCCTACAATGAGCTCATGACATAATGTCCTCATTTCTTTGTTTCTTCCTATCATTCTAATCCATAAAGAGTCCACCAAGATCAACCCTTACGTTGATCTTCTTGCTTCATGCTACTTAGTTGCGCGCGACATCTGATTCAACAGTTTTCTTGTATTCAATATATACTTTGGTTTTTCTGTAGAGTTGAGAGCTTCATCGAACACCAAGACGCTTGCAATATGGGGCGTCTCCGATCTGAGTCACATTTGCTCCTGCCTGCATGCTTATCGAGAACTGCTTCAAGTCCAAGCCCTTCAAGTGAAACCAATATCAGCAACAATCCATGGCCTCCTCTCATAATTTCAAGACCAACTTCTGATGGCATGTTCTTGACATATACTACACCGGCTGCTGATAGTAAAAACTCCTCAAGAACTGCACCGTACAATTTGGACCTTCAACTCTCAACCACCTCAAAACCTCTTCAGGCCTCATATGCGGCCAAGAAAGATGGTGAGCATCAAGCTCAGTTGCATCTCTCAATTGGGTGGTCGTCGATCGACTTCAGCGACAGACATGATTCGAACATAATTTCTACAAACCAAGAGGCTGCAGGAAAAATCTCCCCGAGGGAGAGTGACTATAAAAGTGAGAAAAACTTGGCCGAACCAAGGATTATCAAGCAAGCACGAGAACAGTTAACATTGGCCAATGAAGAGAAAGTTTATGCTGAAGAGGCAAGACAGCAAGCAAAAAGGCAGATTGAATTGGCTGAACAAGAATTTGCCAATGCCAAGAGGATTAGGCAACAAGCTCAAGTTGAGTTAGACAAGGCACAAGTTCTCAAGGAACATGCGATAAAACGAATACACTCTACTATTCTGGAAATCACCTGCCACGCTTGCAAACAACAATTCCAAGCAAGAACACCTCCTGAAGAAAACTCTCTAGTGTTGAGTTACCTGTCGTCAGCTGTTACAGAAGGTGAAGGAGACAACGATAATGGAAATGATCTAGCAAATATGTCCAAGTTTTAACGCCATTTCCTACCTCCCACTGTTCCAATTTGACAGCTTGTTTTCTCTATCTTCGATTGTTTGTTAAGAATTGTGGTTAGCTCAAGTTGGTTTAGATGGGTTCTGAGCTGTGTTCTTCAGACTACTGTGTTTACGCAGTATGTATTGTTAGGAAGCTATCAGAATCATGAATTTGTTACTATAGCAATATAAATTTCCATGAATTTTATTGTAACTACGACCTTGTAGAAATCTTATTTCTTTACAATAAATCCTCTCAATAAAGGGTGTGAATCATTAGGTTTTCCTGCACTGAGACTATTTGATTGAATACGTACAGAAACACTCGCGTCTTTCTTTCTCTAAACGTTGGCAGTTTTGGATTTTGTGTTTGGACTATGTGGATATGTTGGGAAAACCGAGGTGAGGGAAAATGAAGGTGACCGTGACCTCTCTCGCCAGCATTAAAGAAGAATACTGACGAAATTTATGACCTAGACTTTCAAATACCATTAGATAGGAACGGAAGAGATGAGGGAGAAAGGGTACGATGTAGTGGTATAAATACGAAGGTAAAGCGCCATGTTTTTCAGTGCCGCAGTTGTAAGGTCTAATAACAGACTCTTTCGTCCCTCTCAAGGTCCCCAACCCAGGCACAAACAAACTTCGCTTATTGATGCTATTTCGTGATCTTTTTATCTCTGCATAAGATTCAGAGCCACCCACAGAAGGGGAGAGAGAGCGAGAGGGTGTATGTGGTTGGCAGATTTTGCAGGGCAAAAGGAGCACAGCATCTTTCCATTTACAAAGAGAACACAGAATGGCTTAACTTTTATTTAAGCCTTGCAACTAAAACAAAACATGATTTTAGATCTTCTGTTTAATATTATGGTGTTTTATTGTGTCTAATAAATCTTAGCTATTTATTTATGTGAATCTCGTATGAATCTCGCGTGGATCCGGTAAAAAAAATAATTGAGATTTTATGAGACAGAATAATATTGGACAGATAATCTTTTCTCCTAAAACATTGACTTCCTTGTTAAAAGTTCAAACCTTTATGTAATTGTCTAAAATTTGAAATTAGAGTTTTGTTTATCCAAAAATCAACTTGTTTGCCTTTACTCTTGGAGCTTACGCTATCCTTTTTCTACACTTTGGCTATTTCCATTATTTGTTCCAGCCAATTATTATGCTTGCTTGACTAGCTTTGCGTGTCAGTGATAAGTATTAATTGGTTACTGAGCCATCTTCAATAGCAACCAAGGCCATTGATGTAAATTGGTGACCTTGAAAGTCAGTTCTAAGGAGCGAGAGAAGGACAGAGGTACGAATCGCTCAAGTTTTATCTGAAATGGTTGGCCAGAGAAAAATTAAAAAATTATTTGAGGGCAATGATTACATAAATTGGCAGTAAATATTCTTGCATACTGCAGCGAAAGCTTGGCACGTGACACGGTCTTCAAAGTCGTGTCAAGTTGAGCCAAGTAAGCGTCCAGGGGTCTTTTCTACCGCCGAGTTCTACAATTATTAGTAACATGCGGCAAACTTCTGTAATTTGGTAGAAGCTTTTTTACAAATTCCAAGATTATTTAACAACATTTTACACATTTTAAATGAATTCATACATAAATAATAAAAGTATAAGGAACGCCACCTATTATAAAACCTGAGATTATAAAAAGATAACTTAATTATTTTTTATCTCTCATTTTATTTTAAATTAGATCGTCAAAGATGTTAATTTAATTTCACTTGTACATAATTATGAAATCAGAAGAAAGGCTTAGGCTCGGTAATTAACAGAATCGAATCCTATCTTCAAATCAATTTGTCTAATAACTTTATAACCAAACAAAAAATAGGATAACAAATATAAAGCATGGGTCTACAAATTTTCACGAATATTAATTAGTCCCCTAATAATTCGCTTTGTCCAAGGTAACCAAAGAATGAATGCCATGAATTAAAAAAGATTAACAGAAATTAAAATAAATTAATAACATTAAACAATTGCTAATTGAAACTAGCAATAAGAATAAAATTAACCAATGATGAAAACTTATGAATTATTTTATCCTTGTTTTGTCTTCCCTTTATTTTATTTATTCAATTATACTTGATCCTATATATCCTAAGGTTTTGATTACACTCTCTCGAGATTTAATCAAATAATCCCAATTAGAATTGATAATAATAGAATTGCAACATTATCATGATCGTGCCTGTGATTGGTTTATTTCTATACCAATATTAATTTATCTACATGTTTGTTCCATGAGGATTAGTCAAATTCTTTTGTTTAAGGTAATCAAAGATTGAATAAAATGAATTCAATCATATTAACAGAGATTAAAATAAACTAATAACACTAAACAATTGGTAATTGAAACTAGCAATAAGAATAAAATTAATAAATGATTAAAACTTAGCAATTATTTTATCCTTGTTTTGTCTTCCTTTTATCTTTTTGTATCAATTATACTTGTTCCTAGATATCATATAGTTTTGATTAACCTGTCTCAAAATCTAATCGAGTAATTCCAATTAAAATTGATAATAATATAATTGCAACTTCTCCATTCATAAAATACTCGTTACTATTCAATTGAATTTGAAGCAATTCTATGGGTAATTAAGTCACAATTAAGATCACTCTTAATTTTTTATTAATCTAATATTTGATATTCTATTAAGTTACCAACTATCGTTGCACATCTTAACACATGTGAATTGATTAAATCTCTTGATTTGTAATCAAGTATAAGTATAGGAAAAATTTTTGAGTAGAGAATAAAGAAATCATTTAGAAATAATCAATATCAAGAATTAGTGTCCAGGTTGAATCCCTTTAAAACCTTAAAACAATTGACGTTTTATTATAAAATTGTTTGATTGACTATTAAACCATGGCAATTTCTATCATATGCTAATAACTCACTTAAGACCACTAATAATTATTCTTAGAATTATCAACTGATATTATTCAAGTTAAAGGCACCAAGATTGCTTTATCGATTCGTGAATTTTGTTATTAAATTAAAACATAATGTAGAGGATTTAAGTCAACTTATCTCTAGGTTTATAATTAAATCCTTTCAATTATGGTAGATCTATTTATACACAGGATTTCTCAATCGCTATATATGTTATGAAATCTTATGGACTAATATTTCAAATCTATTAGAACATAGATGAAACACATAATTGAATCACAATAGATTAATCTAAACAATTGAATTAACTAAAAAGAATCAAAGCATGTTACAACACAAACTAGGGTTCATTTCATCTAGACAATAAAGATGTTTAGTTACATCTAATAGAAAATGAAATCAAACATAAACATAAAGAAAAAGGAATAGAAAACAAAGAGTTTATAATTCTAAATCTCCCTTTATCTCCTATAGAATGTTCTTAGAGGGTAGAGGTTTGATTATGTATTTTATTAGATCTATCGATGATTTCTTCAAGACTTCCTTGTCTCTGGATCAATATTGCTTCTTCTGAACGATCTTTACATCTTGGATCGCCTTTGTATGTCTCTGAAAGTCTCTTTCCCCTATTTGCCTATGCTTATGTCTTTTTATAGTAATTTTTAGGATTTTTCAGAGATACACGATCTACTATAGGATCACGTACTAGACCGTATATACTCTAAAATCCCCAAAATTTGCGATTTTGCATAACATGAGAGATGTACATAGCCATGTATCCCTTAATTGCTTCAAAATTTCATTATATGTCGCGTTTTCATTCGAATTCTTCTCCTTTAGTCCATAAAGGCAATTATAACCTATAAATGCACTTAGAGCTAATCAACTACTAAATATACAATAAAAGTATAAAATATCAAGCAAAATAAATAAAATATGGGTGTATAAATATGATCAAATATGCTTCTATTAAACATTCTCATACTTAAGCTTTTGTTGGTCTTCAAGCCAACCATGATAGAAATTATAAAATTTATAGCATCTATCCATCATTAATTTTAACCTGTCCATTCATATTATAAATTATCATGTCATATTGAATTAAATTAATATACAATTAGAGTCAAGTTATCCTAAAATTAACTTCCTAGGTCATATATTAATGGTAATCACATCAATACTCCCATTGAAAAAAAACCTATCAACCTTTACACGCTTACCAAGATTTTACTCAATGCACTCAAGTACTTAGGATGAAAAGTATTAAAACTCTCTAATTAATTCGTAGTAGTACTCTTAGCACATACTTGCAATATTATCACATCTCCACCACTTATTATAAACTAGAAACAAAAATCAAAAGTTCTTAAAATAGGTTGTAAAGGAGTTTAGGTAGATATGATTGGGATAACAACAAGGGCTGAACTGAAGTAAATTTACTAATGAGAGATTACAAAAAAACTTGTTTGCAATGTACACTGGTCCTCTTATTCCAATTCCATTACTCCCCTATACTTTGCTTCTTTTCTTTTTCTATGCTCTTTTTTCAAAACAAATTTGAGTATTTAGTACCATAATTAAAGAAATATTGGACCTTTTAAGTTTTTCAAGTTTCAAGCAAACAAATAAAGTAAATAACCTTTAGGATTCAAAACAATGAAAGGGCTATAAAGAAAAATATAATAAAGGTTAATAATTGGGTTTAAATATTTGAAAAAGGTTAAGACTCGACTTGGTTATTCCTAAAGACAAATTTAAGGTAACATAATTATCAAAGAAATAGGCTAAAAAAATTGTTGAATCTAAATGACTTTATCACTTCAATGATTCTAGTTTAACAAATATGGTCTCAATATATAAAATAAAACAAGTTCTAGAATTGTTCAACTGTGCACGATAACATATACAAAAAATAAAAAGAACTTAACAAGTTTTGAAATTTTGCTCTTCGGCTCAAAAGTTAACAAAAAATCGGTACATATGTGTAAATAATATACAATTTGCATTCAATTTGATTATATCAAGGACTTATAAAAGCAATTTTATTGTAACTATCATCTTATTGCATACTAATCCAAATCAATATTCAATAATGAAACAAAGTATTCATGGACAAATTTCAATTACATCAAGATATCAGTTCATAAAATTTTACAACCAAGATTATGATAAGCTTAAAGAAATAAAAAAGATTCATTAACCCCTTCCCTACACTTAAAGTTGTACATTGTTCCCAATGTATACAATATAAGTATATATTATAAGTGAGAAGATTTAGTGGTACTTTCGTGAGTAAGACGATTTTCTGATTCTGATCCATGTAATATTAGACTAACATTCTTGCAAAATAGAAAGAAAAAGAGATAAAAATAAAAGAAAATAAAAATAAATACAAAATAAATACAAAATATGAAATGTGAAATATGAAATATGAAAATAAAAAATAACATGAAATGTAAAATATATAATCCTAATTCATGGGTTGCCTCCTAAGTAGGGCTTGTTTAACGTCATTAGCTCGACATAGCTTGCATGTTACCATCATTTTGGATCATTAATTAATGACTTGCTTCCACCTGTTTCTTTACATATCAATTTAGTAGCCTCAAAGTTAACCACTTGTTGTAAGATAATAATAAGAGCATGATTTATTAAATTAATAAATCCTAGTGATTGAGTTAATGCTTTTCTCAATGAAAAATTGTTAATAAAATAAGGGATAATAAAACTCCTTGAATCTTATGTTGATGCACGTAGTTTGTGTAGCATACTAACACCTGTGGGAATCTTAAAATGGTAAATGTGAGTAATTATGAGAGTTAGAAATGCATCTCCATGTTCATGTATATTGTGTTATACACATACATATGAATAGTGAAGTCATGACACACGAAAATAATTGTACATGCATTCATAAAATTTTTTGGGTATAATTAGATTGAGTTGTGGTTTTTTGGAGTTTTGACAATTTTGAATTTATTTATATGAAAAATTCTATTGGTTAGTAAGAATATTGTATTTGGAAATTTTTGTGAATTTAGGAATAAATTCTGGAAAATTATAGAAAATAGGAAAAAGAAATCAAAAGAAGATTTGGAGATAGTTGAATTGTAAAGATGAAAGTTAAGGGGGTTAGTTTCAAAAGAAACTAAGTTAGAGCTTAGATATGAGGAAAGTGACAAGTGTCACTTAGGCTGTATACTTTTGCTAGATGTAGGTTACTGTTTCTGAGAGTTGAAAGGTTAAGTTATATGTCTAGGTTCATTCTTGATGGTCATCTTTTTTAAGTTTCCTTCCCACACACAGAGTTTTCCATCTAACCCATTCTAAGAGATTTCTCTGTTTTCCTTCCTACACCAAACCCACCTTGTTTTTTGTGTCTTCTACCCTAAAAAAGAGGAAAACCAAAAGATGGTCATTGTACACAGTGAAATATGTAAATTGCATGGAGTTTAGGGCTTGAAGATTTAGGAGTTTCCAACAGATAAGTAGTGAATAAATCTTTTAGAGTTGGTGATTTATGAAAGAAAATTAAGGAGTTACTGTCGTTTGCATGGAAAGTGACATTTAAGTGTATATTCATAAATACTAGGTGGTTAGGAGGAAATAAATTTGGTTATAGTGTAAAATTAGTTTTTGAAAGATTTTTAGTGTTTTGGTGAAGTAAAATATTGAAAGTTTGAAAATATGGAAAATGCTCACTGAATATGCTTCAGTCTTTTGGCCATAACGTTTTCTCTGGTTGTCTAAATGAGATGATTCTTAATTTGGAATAACCTAGAGATATATGGCTACATTTTGTATGAAGACATTGAATTTTAATTCTATCTCTAAGAGTCTCAAAATTTCATGATGTTGAGAATTGGATGCAGTACATTGGGAGCTGAATGTAAAAATTCGTGTTCTCATTTCGGGAGCAAATCTAGACTAATCTAGATAGATTTTGGTAAATTTGCCTTCTTGAGAGTTGTATATCTTTATTTAATCTTTTCAACGGTATATATTATGAAATTTTTGGACATCTGAGTCAAAACTTATGATCTTTTTATGTGGAGATGTAAAACTAAGATGATAGAAACTAAGACGATGGAAACTAAGACTATAGGAACTAGGACGTTGGGAAACTAAGTTGATAGGAATTAAGACGATGGAAACTAAGATGATGGGAAACTAAGATGGTAGAAACTAAGACGATGCAAAAGTAAGGCAATGCAAAGTAAGACGGAAGCCAACTACGACGAAGCAAAGTAAGACGATGCAAAAGTAAGATGATGCAAAAGTAAGAAGAAACAAAGTAGGATGATGCAAAAGTAAGATGAAGCAAAGTAAGACGATGAAAAAGTAAGACAATGCAAAAGAAAGATGAAGCAAAGTAAGACGAAGCAAAGTAAGACAAAGCAAAGCAAGAAGACATAGAAGATAGAATTTGTCTTCAAGGTCTTCATGAAAGTTGTAGCTTTTGAGGTCCTCTTTTGAAACATCCAAAGAACGCCTTAATCAGAATTTTATAGAGAAAGTTATAGTGGTTTCGGGTTCAGTATGATTGAGGACAAAAACAAATCAGATTCTTTAGGTCATAACTTCTTCTCTAGACATCCAAATGACCTAATTCTTGAACCATTGGATTCGTAATACATTGCTATACATTTTAACCAAAAATCATAGCCATTCAAATAAAGTGAGAAAGATTGAGTGAAAAATATGGGACGAGTACAGTAGGTGTACTCTTAAATTTTATGAACTGGTGCTTTTCCACTGAACATACCCCAGTATTTTGGGCATATCTTTTTGTATACTTATCCAAATTGAGTGATTTTTTATTCCAAGTAAACTAGAGACATAGCTATACATCTTATATGAAGGAATAAAATTTTAAATCTGACTCTAAGAGTTTCAATGTTTGGATGGAAGTTTAGTATGAGGGTACTGGCTCAAAATAAAAGTAGTCCGAAAATATTTGGACTATAACTTTCACATTGCTAAAACAAATTGAGTAATTTTATTGTCAATGGAAAGATAAGACATAGAGGAATATTTTTCTAGAAGAGAGTTTGACCAAATTACTTCATTTTCACCTTCTGATTGTACATGAACAGTAGACCCGAAAGGGGT
>JANJEY010000007.1:22323354-22338061 GCA_024703695.1 Erythroxylum cataractarum | reverse complement strand
TATGCTCCTTACTTTATTCTTGATTGCTTGATTGATTGAATTTGATTAAATTGTCATTGTATGTACAATTTAAAGTCTATTAAGTTATTAACACCAAATTCATTCCTTCTTGGGTGTTATTAAGGACCACAACTAATATCAAAGTAGGTACCTTTATTATAATTTCAAACAAAATTTAAGAAAAGATCTTTATGGCATATCCAAGTGCATCTACATCTTCTTCTAGTTAAGGTAACCAAAATATTAGTAGGGACCCTTTTTTATGAAAAAGTTTATTTATATTAGAAAAATAGAATGAAATTCTTCTTGATGGCCAAAAACATTGAATTGTGAGAAATTATTTCAAGTGGTCTATTCATTCTTACTAAAGTTACAAATGATGGAAAAGTTCTCAAACTAAAAAAAATAATGGGATCCTTAAAACAAGAGACTAATTTTCTTGAATAATGAGGCTATTCACATTTTATTTTATGTATTAAAAATAAAAAAATTCAATAAAATCTTTATATGTGAAACAAATAATGAAATTAGCGTACTTTAGAATTTAAACATGAAGGAATAAATCTAGAAAAGGAGAGTAAAGTAAGCATGGAATACATCAATATGAATTATTTCAATTGAAGCATAATGAAAGCATATCTAGCTCGTACTATTATTATTAATGCTATCAAAGGCTAAGGCAAGACATATACTAATATTGGAATGGTGAGAAAATTGCTTGCCTCTTTTAAATTCTTGGGAAGCATGGTGATAGTAAAAAAAACACTTAAATATGTCATTATTGGAGGAACTTATTAAATTACCAATTATTTATATAATGAGGCTCAAGGAGACCCAACAAAAAGAAACAATGGATATAAGGATGAATATCCTAGATTTAGAGACCACAAAAGAGGAATCAAATAACAAGAGGCATCAACTAGTGAAAGAAATGAGGAAGACATTGTCCTAATCAATAGAAAATATTTCTCCAAAAGAAATGACTTCAAGGGTCGTAAGGTAGATTCAAAATGCAAATCAAATAATATTATTTATTTTGAATGATGGAAACCTAGTGACATGGAAGTCTTAATGTTATCTTCTCAAAGAAAATGTTAAATATAAGAAAATGAGATGAAGGAGAAGAGGGACAAAAGTAAAAAAAGAAGACACTTAAAGCCTCCACTTAAGATGACATGAGTAATTCTAAAAGTGGGCACTCAAAAGGAGAAGCAGCTAAACATGTACTTCATGGAAAAAGATGAGATAAAGTCTTTAAAAAAAAGAAGAGCAAATAGTATGTGGATGATGGATGCTAAGGCACATTATTGAAAATGATTCCTAATTTGGATTTACCACATTTGTAGACAATACTAAGGGTAAGAAAATTGGCATTAGTAAAGTTGGTAAAGAAGATCACATTATTATAGATAATGTGCTTTTAGTCGACCGACTGAAGCATAACTTTAAGTACGAACCAATTATGTGACAAAGACTACAAAGTATGTTTAGAGAGAAGATCATATATGGTATTGTATCTCGTGTAGTTAAAAATAAACTTTTTAAGAAAGAGAGCAGGAAATATATATACAATTGAAATTGATAATTTCTCTAACCAAAATATGAAGTTTTTAATGTCTACAAATGAATATGAATAAATTTTGGTATAGGAGGCTTGGACATACAAATATAGGCCTTATTGCTAACTTTAATTCTAAGTAACTTGTTAGTGGACTTTCAAAGTTAAAATTTTAATAATGCAATGTGATCGAAGCTTCTAAAGTGGAAAAATAATCTAAAACCTCACTCAAGGGCAAAAAGTTAATAGCTTCTATTGTAATTTTATAATTACTTTATATGGATTTGTTTGCATAAACTAGAGTTTCTAGTACAGGTGATAAGTTATATTCTTTTGTCATAGTTGATGATTTTAGTACATTTAAATGGGTTTTGATTCTTAGTTAGAAAAGATAAATTGTTTGGGGCATTTTTCAAATTTTTGTCAAGAGAGTTCAAAATAAAAAAGAGCTCTCTATTGCATTAATAGGAGTGATCATGATAGGGACTTTAAGAATGAAAGATTCAAATCCTTTTATAAATATTATGGTATCTTCATAAATTTTTTTTTAGTCCTAAGACCCCTTAAAGAATGGTTATTAAAAAGAAAACAAGACATTACAATACCTGACGAAGACCATGAAAATGAATATGATCTTACAAAATATTTTTAGGTGAATGTTGTAGGAACCATACGTCACTTTTTTAACAAAATCTATATAATACCAACTTTGGATAAAATACCTTATTAACTTTGGCATGAGAAAAAGCTAAAGAGTAGTTACATCAAGGTTTTTATTATAGGTTCTACATTTTAAACACTAATTATAACTTAGGAAAGTTTTATTCTAAAAAGGATGAAGGAATTTTCCTTGATTATTGCTTATCTACTAAACCATATGTAATTTTTAATAGGAACAATTTTGTTATTGAAGAGTCTATGCATGTTGTTTTTAATGAACATAAACTCTTCTATATCTAAGAAAAGTTTTGAAGATGTTGATGTAGGTTTAACTAAGGATTTTAAGAAATTAGTCTTTGACGATAACAAGATTGATCACCAATACACCTCTTATAAGCTAAATGAAAATATTGTTGAACCAAATAAGGAATACAAGAAAGGATGAGGACCTTCCAAGGGATTAGGAATTCAAGAAGACTCATTGTCCAGGTCAAGTTATAGATAATATTCAATAAGGGGCAATCACTAACTTGCTCCTTAGATGCTCATCTCATCTTTGCTTTTATTTCTCAAATTGAGCTAAGATTATATAAGAAGCCATTAATGATGAAAGTTAGGTTCTTTTATGAATTAAAAATTGAACAAATTTAAAATAAGTGAGGTGTGGACTTTAGTGCCTAGACTAATAGACCACCAAATCATAAGTAGCAAGTGGGTATTTATAAATAAATTATATGAATTAGGTACCATTATGAGAAATCAAGATAAATTGATGGACAAAGGATATAATCAAAAAAAGGGTATAGATTTTGAGAAAACATTTGCACCTCTTATATTTGCATCTTACATGAATTTCAAATTATTTTAAATAGATGTTAATAGTGATTTTTAAAATATTTTTATTTATGATGCACCTAATCATGCCTTTAAACTCTCTAAAGCTTTATATGATTTTTAAAAAAAAGCTTCTAAAGCTTGAAATGATTGGTTAAACATATTTCTTTTAGAAAATGTTTTTATTAAAGGCAAGGTTGAGGAAACTCTTTTTATTAAAAAGAATAAACATGACATTCTAATTGCTCAAATTTATATTGATGATTTTGTAACTAATGAAAACTTATATAAGTAATTTCTAAGTATATAAGTAGAAAATTTGAAAAAGTGTAATGAAATAGTTCAAATTCTTTCTTAGACTCTAGGTCAATCAAGTAAAGGAGAACATCTTTATTAATCAAGGTAAGTACATCAAAGAACTACTCAAATGTTCAACTTCTTTCTTGCACTCCAATATAGTCGATGAAGGAGAGCATCTTCGTTAATAAAGGTAAGTACACCCAAAAAAAAACTAATCAAATGCTTTGGAATGGATCAAGCCAAACAAGTAGGAACATCCATAAGTGTCATAACCAAGTTGAACAAGGATAAAGAGGGCAAGACATTTGATATAAAGCCTTATTGATACATGATTGGTAGTTTACTTTACGTTACCAAAAGTAGGCATAATATTATATTTAGTGTATAATGGTATGCTAGTTTTTAATAAAGTCCTAAGGAGTCTCATCTTTTAGCCATTAAGCTTGAAATTTTTAAATACATATTTATATATTTATATGGTACCATTTTTTTAAGACGTTGGTACCCTAAACACATATTCATCAGCTTGACTGGATATTCAAATGTGGACCATGTCAATAGTCTTTTGGATAAAATAACACATTTGGTACTTATTAATTCCTAAAATTTGCATTGGTCTAATTATTTAGTGAAAAAATAAAATTTGGTTACCTTATAAACTATGAAAGCATGGTGACCAATAGTTATTATGAACAAATTCAATGGATTAGACAAGTAGAGACTATGGAATGGACCTTACAAAAATACCAATTAGGTATAATTTCACTTTCCATTTATCTTTAAAAAAACCATTCAACACCATAAGAGCATGCATACAGAAGTTAAATAATATTTCATTGGAGATCATATGCAAAGTAAGGATATTGAGTTAGGATATGTTGATACACTAAATCAAATTTCCAATATTTTTAATACAAGCTATGAGATGGGAAATATTTTACTCAATTAGAAGATAATTAGGAATGATTAGTAGAAATTCTATGTAATTAGATCTCTTTTAATATTTATACTTATCTTTGATTGATATTTTCATAATTTATAATGTGTTAAAGTTTTTTAATATTTATATGGGGGCTATTTAGGCCAAGATATATGAATCTACCAAAATATAGTAGTAGTTGACTAGTATTCTTAGAATTTCTTAAAACAAAGTGTACTTTGAGTTCGTAAGACCATTGGTCAACCTAGTAATCAACCACTACCTCACATTTTTTGACTAATATTGTTTAGTGGTTGACTAATAAGTACCTATTTATAGACAATTTCCATATCATAAGCTTTTTAATATGTTAAATGCATATATTGGTTGACTAACACATGAAATTAGTCGACCAATGTCATTGAGTGGTTAACTAATATAGTGGAATTTTTTAACCATCTTAGAGCCTTCATAGGTTTCTTTCAAAACTCTTTAATATCTATTTCCTTTCATTACTATAGTTAGAAGTCAAAGAAATCCCTCTTCCACATTTATGGAGCTTACTGATCGTTCATCATATTGTGTTTAGTTCTACGACCCCATTCAGAGGTCAAAATGTTCAGAACCTTGCTAGGACTTTAATATCTCATGTGCTATCTCTTCCCCTACCTCCTCTTTCTCTTGCATCATTTTATGAGAACAAGTACTTTGACATTCATTCACCTCAATTTGTTGATTAGTTTTTATACCTTGCGTAAAATTTGAGTGATTTTCCTTGTATGCCTAAACCAATTTAAGGAATATGGTCTTGGTCAATATTATATCGATCAAAGGTGGGAATTCTTGCTTACATATACCTATCAATGGAGTCCTATAAGTGTATAACTTTTATCTTTCAATCTTCGAGTTCTTATCATTGGTGATAACATACATATCTTTTTAAAGGTTCAAAGTATAGAGATTCATCTCATTGGTGATCTTATTAATAAGATCTAGGCATTCCCATACCTAAGGATTTTGCCTATTATAGTTTCCCCATTAAATTTAATATTCTACCTCACTATTGCCTATTAGAGTTAGAACTATTTTTGAGTTAGGTAACAATGCTAAAGTCATTAAAAAACTAAAAAATGTTTATTAACTTAAAGCCATTCCTTAGTTTCACCATCTTCACTGTGGGAATTATACCAGTCTCCATTATGCAAAAGGTTTTATTGAGCAAGAGACTATAGAGACTCTTTATAGATGGAGGGGCTCTTTTGATAAAATAGGTGCATGATTTTCACCTTAGAACTATGAATTTTGACAAATCTCAATTTAAACTTAGCACTCATGGATCTTCAATCAATTATTGAACTTAAGAAGTGTTTTATATCCCTGCATCAAACATAAGGTGGGGAATGAGGAAAACACCTAGATTTGGTATGATAATTGGTCAGATACAAGCCCATTTATTCATAAGCCTGAACTATCTCAGTTGAGAAACAGACTTCCTACTAACTCTAAAGTATCAATTATGATTCTTAATGGTGAATGGCAAGGAAATTTTAGAGACTTTTTTTCCATTGAGGGAATATCTACCTGACCACAGTGAAAGAGACAGGGTAGATACCATACTATAGACCCCAATCTCGTAGGGCAAATTTGCAAATACATCCTTCCATACAGTCTTCAGCAAATTCTCTTCTAATGAGTTCTGGTACAGTCTCCTCTAGAAAAACCCATTAATCCCAAAACCATCTATAATCACTTGGCCTGTGATTAAAAATAGGCTTAAAAAAATGGTTTGGACAACATAATTCAATTTATGAATTATGCAGGGAGCTTTAAGAAAATATAATCCAACACATGCTAGATATGGCGAATCACACACACGATTGGAAGCAAACACTAAACATAATCATCACTCAAACTAGGGCTGGACAGTAGAATGTCACCTTTGTTAAAGCTACTTTCATAACCACCATATACACTCAGTGGAAAGAAAGGAACTGTAGATTATATAAGAATGTTGGGAAGATAATTACTAAGTTGCTAATAGAATATTGAATTAGCCTAGAGCTGATAATTGCAAAAAGAATGGAGCACTTACTCACCCCTGGAATCAAAAGGAAATGGAACCTATGAATAGGAGACTATCTTTCTCTATGTTTTGATCCTCTAAGTTTTACTTCCACAACTCTTTTGTATTTACTTAAAAGCTAGGTGAAAGCTTAGAAACAGTAATCATTGTAATGTTATAATCGTTTACACTATTGTTAATACAAATTCATTAAATTCTTAAAAAAAATTCTTTGTCCTAAGGGCTATTTATTTGTTGATGGACACATTACTAGGCCTAACTAGTGAACCTACCGATGAAGCTTCTTCACATGGCATTGATATTATAAGCCTTTTTTTAGTCACACTTTTGAATTGCTTGCAAATAATGAGGGTCCTTTCTAGAATATGTTATGATTCTACTATGTACTCTAGCTTTGATATGTTGAGGCTCAGGTCACATTAGTTTAAGATGAAGTTCAGTCCATCCGAGATTGCTTAAGTACCTATTGCACATTAGAGATAATATCATAGACGTATACACAACCATTAATTTTTGGTTTCCTCCGACTAGTTGATTTCTTATTTTTCATTCTTTTAAAAAGGAAGAGAGAGCATTAATGATGTCATATGTGTTTAAGAAAAGTGGTTATTTAATTTAGGAGAGTTTTTACATTCTTATTGATTTTATATGTACATTAGTATTTTACTTGTTATTAGTATTTAATTTTATTGCACTAAAGTTGTGTTTTTTATTTTTCTTAATTATACTTATGTATGCATTGATAAATGCTCTATCTTTTAGCATTTGAGATATTTTGTGATGCATGAATTAATGGAGAGTAAAATACTCAAATAGTTTCTATATTGAGAGATTGTATATGCTTAAACTACTAATCTTATTACTGGTTTACTAATATTACAACATGTTTATCATTATCAAAAAAGGGGAGATTATTGAACCAAAGGAGGTTGCAATCATTGTTTTTATAAGAAAAAACATAGTTACTAATGATTTTTTATTTAATGTCTTAAAAGAAAGTAATATGAAATGAAGTCAAGAAACAATTTATAGAGAACAAATACATTCAACTTAAAAAGAAAACTAAGAACAGGACTAAGACTAAGAAATATCAAGGCATAACTATTCTATAAATTTATTCTTATATTTCATAGTTAGTCGTTTTAATGTTTTAGGGGCTCTTCATGCATAAGAAGATCATATTTTGAACCCAATGCATAAATCTTTTATCTCATCTTTAGGAATCAAGATTTTTATTTTAAAAAAAACTATCCTGATCTTTAGAATACTCTTTGCAAAATTTTAAAATATTTTTTATCAAGTTTTGGTTAAAGAAATGGGGTTTGATCTTTAAACGAACTTAAAATCTTTAAAATATATTTTTAGACACATTGATCAACCAATTTGTAAGTGTGGTCAACTAATATAATGACTATGAAGACATTGGTCAACCAATTTTAAGGTATAGTCAGTCAATATGTCAAGAATTTTGAAAACTTATGTATTTCAAAATTCCAAGAGAGACTTTGAGAGTGGATTTAGGCAAGGTTTGATTGCTAAACCATTATAACATGAGTTTGCAACTTCTCTTCCTTATACTCTTTACTTTATTCTTGGTTGAATTAATTTAGTTTGATTAAATTGTTGCTGCATGAAACTTAGTCTTTCCGTAACAAACTTCAGATAGAAAATTCCACTAAAAATTCTACCCTCGTTACCAAATAGTAATGGGCACAAATGGGAGAAGTATCATATCACTTAGCCAGCATCATCTTCACAAATTCCTCATAATTCACCTGACCATCGCCATCGAAATCAGCTTCTCCTATCATCTCATCCACTTCTTCATCCGTTAGTTTCTCCCCGAGATTTGTCATAACATATCGCAGCTGCAAGTTTAGGCACAAACCATTAAACATGAAGGTTAGGCACACCTCCAGTAAGGTGAAAAATAAAGAGCTGACAAGTGCTTGCCATTGTTGCACGAGATAATCTTCAGTTAAACGTAAGGTACAATAATTCCATTCACTAATTGTCAGCTCTATTCCATCCCTATTCCATGACTTGTTCAATGCACATTTGTCTCAATTAATTTACCACTTTTACGATATTTTTCTCGGCAACATCCACAATAATGGGACAAAGATAAAACTGTAACGAAAGCATTACATTACAGGCATATAACAAACGGCCAAGATATTAAGAGATGGTGGACAATGAAATTTACCTCAGCAGCGGAAATATAACCATTCTGATCTTTATCAAACACTTTGAAAGCTTCTTTAAGTTCTTCCTCAGAGTCAGCATCCTCACACCCGAAAATATCAAAATTTTATCAAATAGTTGAAATAAAACCCTTTGACAATAACAAACTGAAAACTTCACGCAAATCTTGATAAAATACTTTGACTATTGAGAAACAAAGAAACAGAAAACATAGCAGACACCTAAAAAACCAACAGAAATGTCAAGGGACAATGTTGCAAAGAACGTTGACCTTCATCTTTCTAGCCATCAAATTCAAGAACTCAGGGAAATCAAGAGTGCCATTTTGATCAGCGTCGACTTCGCTAATCATATCTTTCAACGCTGCCTCTGTTGGGTTTTGACCCAGAGATCTCATCACTGTCCCCAACTCCTTTGTTGTGATGCATCCTAACAATACACAGCAACAACCACAAAGACGAGAAATATTTAAAAGGAAGCACATAATAAAACAAAACATGTACATAAATAGCCAAAAGTAAAAATAAAAAGGGAAGCAAAAGAAGAACCGTCGCCGTCCTTGTCGAAGAGAGAGAAAGCCTCCTTGAACTCGGCGATCTGATCCTCGGTGAGCTGTTTTAACATTGTATTATTGTGTTTCGTAACTGAAAGTAAGAGCAGTCTTCTGGTAGTTAAGTTAATAGCAAGAGTAAGTTCTCTTTTTTCTTTTAATATATATTCTCGAGTCTTATCACATATTATCCGGCGCCGACATCGCTGATATTTTGGAGTATTTATGATCCAACGGTCGGATACGCTTTCTGCCTTTTGACTTTCGATCTTTAATTTTCATTTTCCAAAATTTTCAACTTCTATTAAATTCTGATAAAACAACTCTTAAAATTTAAATGATTTATTAGCATTTCAATGTTTATATACAATATTTAATTTTAATATAAAGTTTACAAAACAAATTTTATTTATAAAATATTTTGAAATTTTTATAAATTAAATAAAAACTGACCATTATCATAGATTACTTCCCAATTATTATCAAATTATGTTTCTATTTTGTGAATAAATGTTAATATTAATAATAAGATTATAATGTTAATCTGTTTTGTGATTAAATATATTTTTTGAAGAAAAAGTATTTATTTATTGGGGCAAATTAGCATCACAATTTAGAGTGGCTAACAACAAAACAGATGGCATGTGCTAATTAAGCGTATTGGGATATCTAGTAGCTGATTTAGATAACAAATGGATTATCATATTTACATGCCTTGAAATCCATTTAAACGCAAATGATTAAAAAATATATGCTATTAATTTGCATTCTTTCAGTATCACTCCCAAATCATTGATGCCAATTTTTGTTCCATAGAACCTATGCACTAACTGAAGAAAATTTGATTCTACCTTAATTGATGGAGAGCCATATTGTTTCAATCAAGATAAGGCTTCTTTGAATGCTATAACTTCAATGATAAGAGAATTATAATTTGATATAGAAAAACCTGACAGAGTTAACAAATTGACCTCTTTCGCCTCTTATTACTAAGCCATATGACATAATCCTCTGATCATATTAAATTACTGCATTAAAATTGCACTTCACAACTCCAATATTTGTCCGGCAGCACTTGTTGTACCAGAATTTCTAGTCTTAAATTGGGCGTGTTCCCACCCTTCAAGAAATCTGGTTGAAAAGGCAACAATAATTCTATGATCTAATCTTTTAATATGTCGTATTAAAGAATTTCGAGCATTTCACAAGTGTCATGCAAATATACAAGCCTGACTTACAACATCTATCTGGCCAATTAAGAGATCCTCCAAAAAGTGAATAAAATTTAGAGCAATAGGATATAAATTTAATAAAGCCCCACAAGCACGAGCTTAATCACGTTCTAACAATGCATGACAAATTGTTTCATCCTCGTTTACACTAATTTCTATTTAGGACCATATCTCCAGCATCACAAAATTAAATGGTTCTACAGCCTTTCAATGGAAAGAATTGAACTTGTAACCAGAATTTTGAATTGATGCTTTCATCAAATTATTGATACAAATCCGCTTGAAGAGGCAAAACCTTATGAAAGTTGAGGCAATGAAACCTTAGGGTCTACGTGGTTCTAATTCTTTTTTTTTTTAGTTTTCGATTTTTAATTTTATTTTTTAAAAAATAAAAACAAAAACTTGTTTAATTATTAACATCAATGTAATTATATTTTTATTATAATAATCACATATTAAAAAATTAAAATAATTTATTTTAATTTCTTATATATATAAAAAGTAATTTTTATTTGCAAACTAAGTATTTATTTTAAATATATTTTAAATATTAAATCAAATTTTATTTGAAATATATATTTTGTAGATATTTAAATTTTAATTATATTTATTAATAAATATTAAATTAAATTTATTTAATTCAATTACAAAAATTAATTAAAATTAAATCATTCGTAATTCATATTAATAATTAATTTAGTTAATTAAATATATAATAACTTTCTCTCTAATTACTTTAGAGTGACGAGTTCTTTATTGACTTACTCAATTATCTCTATATGATTCATATTGTATCCAAGTACTACCAATTGAATTATCCTTGGACAATTAATAACTAATATCAAAATATAGTAATTCTTATACAAGTTACCTTAGTAATCCCAAATCTAAGGATCAATTATACAACCGTCAATATGAAAAAATCCACAGACATACAAGCAATATTCCATTTGAGATTCTCATTGTCGGATCAATTGAGTGACTTATTCTCTAATAATCATCCACAGATTAGTTTAACTATCTCCGTACTTTAATTTATAAGATCAATTACTTTCTTCATAAGAATGAAACATAATTTGTGTTAGTTTTACCGTTTCAACTATATCTCGTCTTGATGAAACTACAACTAGGAACATTTAGAAATAGTATATAAATGTAAATTGAATATCACAATTATGATCTCATCATAATATCAATTACATATTAATTATTTCAAGAATTTTATCTTTAGTATTAAAACATCAAATGTAGTTAATACAAAAAGATAAAGAATGTCTTTATTAATAATTATCACTAAGCTACAACTAAAGCGATTGGTTGTAGGGAATAAACCAATAATCTCCTACTTGTACTAAGCTAATCGTTTAAGTATTTCATACCATATCACCATATGATGGTTATGCTACTATTGGTGTTGGACCCCACCCCCCACCCTTAGGTATTTGCGGGTTATACCATGGCGGGTGTTTGCGGGTTATACCACGGCATCCAACTCAATCAGTATTGTCCCCTCTGGCCTTAGGTGAGTTCTAGCCCTCGAACCCAAGACCTCAGGGTTTTGTTCCACTTTACGTGGACTCCTCTCACCATTGAGCCAATTGGGCGAACCATCGATGATGGTTCCTGTGACGTGATTAAGTGATGCATGAATTGGGCGAACCATCGATGATGGTTCCTCATTGAGTTCGCAAAACTCACCCAAAATTTGCATCTATTTTTTCAGGCCTTGAAGAGTACCCCGCTAGACACGGGAGTATGCCTACTGCAAGCAAGGGAAAGATAGAGGTCGGGATCAGTTCGAGTCTGCATGAGTGTTCCGTAAAAAAAAACAATTATTTTTTGGAATCGCTGTAAAAGAATGCTCTGTATTTATAGTGAGCCCAATTTAGGTTATGGCTTTTTGTGCAATAAATGGCTATTGTAAATTATTGTTGACTGTTTGTAATAACTAAAAATGGTTCCTGTTATAGTGGGCTCAAGTTGTTCTCTGTTTTCCACATGAATGAATGTTTTAAAACATCAATATAAATATTTATACTGAGTTTCGTTTGTCTAACTGATGTAGCACGCCACCCTCGCGGGGCACGGACTCTGATATCATCAACGATGTCAAGTTCGGGTCATGCGGGAGTGGGGTGTTACATTAACTTTCTGATGTAAGAATCCTGTGGAAAAAGGAAACAGAGATGGATCAAATACAACATGTCTGGAGATAAAAATTTTCCCAGAAGCATTTAAGCATTTATGGCTTTTCTGCTGAGATGCAAAACTGAGATACACGCATTTTTTACTATGAAATTGAAACTTGTGTTGATTGTATGGTTTTAAACATGGGTAGCAAGCACATCCAAAAGGTTGTATTATCTTGTAATCTGGTTGTGTTTTAAACAATTTGTACAATGGTGAAGCTCCGTGTAAGACCGAAGTGGGGAGTCTGTAAATTAGAAAAACAGCAGCTTGAAAAGCATCAACCCAATAAATTAATGGCATTTTTTCTTGTGCTAAAAGAGTCAAGCCCATTTCTACTATATGTCTGTGTTTTCGTTCAGCTCTTTCATTTTGAAGGGAAGTATATGATAAGTGAACCTGAGATGAATTCTTGCAGCTTGTGCAATAGGTATGAGAGGTTTATACTCTGAACCATTATCACACTGGATGGATTTAATGCTTGTATTGAATTGATTTTCAACCAGGGCTCGGAAATGATTGAACGCACCAATAGTCTCACCTTTATGTTTTAAAGGATAAAACCAAGTGTATCGACTAAAATCATCTAAGAAATGAATATAGTACCGATAACCATGTGAGGATTGGATAGGAGAGGGTCCCCATAAATCAGTATGGATCAGTTCTAGAGGTGCAGAAGCATGCGAAGTAGAATGAGGAAAAGGTAATTGTTTTGATTTTCCAAATTGACAAGCCTCACATACATATTTTTCATTCATTGAAAGATTCACATTACTGTTTTTCAGAATTTGTTTCAGAATTCTATGACTTGGATGTCCTAGCTTGTGATGCCAGTTGATGAAATCGTCATCTGTGTTGGTGAGTTGTGCAACATGAACCTGAGGTTGAGGCTTACTCTCACTGCTCATGGGATACATTCCTTGCTTGGGTGTCCCTTGCATCAATAGCCGTCCCGTTACTTTGTCCTTCACAGTGCAACCAAGATTAGTGAACTGAATATCAACACAGTTATCTTGAACAAGTTTGTTCACGCTCATTAGATTTTTAGTAGCAGTAGGGACGAATAGTACATCTTTAAGAAGAAGTTTTGATTGGTAATGAGGACAAGAGATAGAAGTAGATCCTATACCCATGATACGATTCTTTTCTCCAGTAGCTGTAAGAAGATGAGACTTACCCACTGCAGTAACATGGTCAAGTTGTTCAGAGTGAGGAGTCACATGGTAGTTGGCTCCACTGTCCATATACCAAGCGGGATCGGATACTGAGTAGGGAGATGCATAAAAGGCTTGTGGAGAGTATCCAGATGGTGGTTGAAAGCCAGATTGTGATGGTGGTTGAAAAGAACGATCATACCTGTGATAACAGTTTGCTACTACATGACCTGGAAGATGGCAAAGATGGCAGAATGGACGGTTACCATTTCTACTTCCCCAACGACGTCCACGTGAACGACCCCCACGCGAGCCACGAGAGTTGCGCCAGCCACCTCTTCCAGATCCTGGTTCAAAGGACTGACGTTCGACATCAGATCTGTTAGTTTCATGTTGTGCAATATGAGCAGTAGGCTGAATGGTCAGTGATGAAAGTTGGTTGAGTTGTTCTAGACGAGTTTCAAAGGCCAGCAAAGAAGCTTGTGCTTCAACCCAAGTGAGGTTAAGTTGGTCCAATAGTTTGACAACTATCGCGTTATATTCAGCATCGAGTCCATTCAATGTATGAAGAATGAGGTCTTCTGTGTTGACAGGTGCACCGACAAGAGCAAGTTGATCTGCAGTGTTCTTCATTTTGGTAAGATATTCTTCCATTTTCAAACCATTTTTGCGAGTTTGATGAAGCTCCGTTTTGTAAATCATTATACGGGCTTTAGTCGAGGCGCACGAGAGTGCATGAGCTCCACTCCAAAGTTCTTGAGCTGTACGACAATGGAGAAGCTGAGCACCAATGTCTTGAGTCATGGTGTTTCTCAGCCATCCTACAAGTAAGCGATCAGTAGAGTACCAATCTTCAAAGTCAGGATTTACTTTGGTCCCTGCACCATCAGGGATGAGACGAGGCGGAATACTAGTAGTGCTATTAATGTGAGCTTCCAGTTTATTGCCTTCAATTAGTGGGAGTACCACCGATTCCCAAACTAAATAATTGCTGCGATCCAGCTTGATCGCAGTAGTTTGGCTAG
>JANJEY010000007.1:22253202-22269349 GCA_024703695.1 Erythroxylum cataractarum | reverse complement strand
AATATTAAAATCAATATTTATAATAAAAGCAATTTCATTTTATTATAAAACCAATATTTTAAGGCACATAATTTGATAAAAATCAATATTTATAATAAAAGCAATTGCGTAAATTAATTTAAGAATTCAACTGCGTTATTTTTTTAAAAATAATATCATTTTAGTTTTATGATTAATCAATATCATTAATTGTATTATTTTTGAATTTGTATATTATTAGTTAAAGTTTCTAAAATGACAAAAATAGTCAAAAACGACCATTCAACATTACACTTGAAATTGGTCAAATCAAAATACAAACCCTAAATCCCCAAATTATTAACCACCACCGCCTTACCCCTCACACTTCCCACCTACGTACACTCCTACTAGACCACAAAAACGCTAAGCATAAACCGACCCATAAGACAGAGCCATCAACAACACTGCCGCTTGTTCTTCTTCTCCAAGCTTTCGCCTTTGTCTCTCCATTGATGATCTCTGCATCAAAACCTCCTTCCCCAATGTCGGGTCTGCATGGAGGAACCAACGAATGACAAAGTGAAGCCGGCGAGAATCGGAAAAGGAAGCGAGCGTCGAGTAGGCAAGCTTCCACGAGGAGGAGACCGATGGCAATAGTGGGAAGACCAGAGGCGACCTGCGCCGGCGAGGAGGAGCGGCGCGACAGAGAGATGAGAGGGAGAGGAGATCGGTTGCGTGGGGAGAATTTTAAAATTTTGCAATTTAGTCCCTGCATTTTTTCAAGTTTACGGTACCGGCCGGTATTTTCCGGTATGGCCGGTACTGATCAAAAACCACCGATACCGGTCGGTATTTTTGGCTAGTACGGTGGTCGTTCGTTCCGTTCCGGTCGGATCCGTTCGGAATGGAACGGATCCCATAACACTGGTTTTCACTTTACCTTATTAACTTAATCCTGCTTAATCCTAAATATCTAATGATTATGATTATCCTCTCTCGAGATCTAATCAAGTAATCCTAATTAAAATATATAGAAATTGAATTGTGATCTCTCAATTTATCAAAAAGCTTTCTAACTATATAACTGGATTTGAAGTAATCCTATGGATAACTAATAAACAATTATGATCTCTCTTCAATTGCCTTTTAGTTTAATGTTTATAAGTCTATTGAGTTATTAGGTCTTGCTATGAAACAAAACACAAGTGATTCAATTAAATCTTTCGATTCAAAATGAATATAAAGAAATAAACATCACGAACATATTTCATTAAATCAAGAATATAAAGTTCAATAAATAAATCAAGAGTAATTCCTAAAAAGGAATTAAACAATCTATAGATGTAACTATATATCCTAGTTTAATCATCATTAATATCTAACGACAATAAGGAAATAAGAAAACATTAGATAATTAAATGTAGAAGTCTTCTCTTCTTTACCTTGATTTGGAAAATTTACAACCTTGTTCATGAGAATTTTGCTCTTTTGTTCTCATTTTTTATGTTTATGTAGCCAGTTAAGTTATTTTTTTCTCTTCTTTATATGCCCTTGAGTCTTCTAGGTTTTTTCTTGGATTTTTCCGGCCGTTTATCTTCTAAAATAGCCCCAAAACATCAAAAGTATAAAAACATTTGCATCCTAGAAAACACCTTGCATAATAGTGCATGGGCATGCGTGATTGTATATCATACTGCAACTCTCTGGCACAATCTTACATAGGATTGGACATTCGTGCCAGAGACTTCCATCCTACTGCCTCCTTGTACACAATCGTGCATGCCCATGCATGATCATGCTAAGCACTATTATCCAGTTTTTTCTTCATCTTTTCTTTGATTTTTCGTGTCTCCATTTGTCACCAAACAAATCAAACAATCCTTGAAGCATGCAATCAAGATTAAATTCTTACCTTAAACAACAATCAACCAAACAAAACACATAAAAACACTAATAAGAACATAAATCTAAGTTTTAAACATTTGATTATCGTTTAAGAAAACACCAAAACATAGTCTAACACCTATACACAATATGATTCACACCTATCAACTTCGTTACACTTAAATCTTTTATTGTCTCCAAGAAAAACTAAAACCACAAAACAAACAGAACACATAAACACACAATTGTGCAACAATATAATAATGGTATAATGGAATCAAATCTCATGAAATTAACTTATCCATAAACATCAATCACTTAAAAAGTTCCAACACGCATCAAATCTCATGGAATTAACTTATCCATAAACATTAATTACTTAAAAAGTTCCAACACACTGACTTATTTCATTCATGTTCAAATGATTTGATTTTAAACTACATATCAAACAAAATATCAACACTTATTTATACATCTATGAATCTTGTGAGCATGCACTCATTATTATTTATTAATTAAAGAAGTATCCCATCATTAGATACCCATTCATGAAATTTATTTTGACATTTAATAATAAGATCAATAAGTTCACTTTTATTGTCAACTCTATATTTTTAAGCTTGGTTGAAGTGTCAGTCTAGCCTTTTAATACGAAGATAAACATTTTGCCATGAATATCACTAGTTACTCAACTATAACATAACTCACAACTGGTTACTAGCTTTACTTTTAACAGGTCAGCAAAATAACAAATGCATTTTAACACATTTATACAACACATTTTGGAGTTTTTGTTTTTATACATTTTACATATATCACTTCTTCTTAGTTAATCGCTCTCATTAATAATGTCTACTAATTTAAATGAATTTAGTTTTAAGTGTATCCAAATAAGTTTTATACAAAGAATAAGTACAATATTATAATCACCACACATATTCACCTAAAAATGCTTAAAACACAAACTTCACAAGCTAATGTTTCTTTATAAATTAAATGATTACATTCATAGATAAGCTAATTCTTTTGTAAGTTTTGTTATGGGGTAAGTTTTGTAAAGAATTTATGAAGTGATACCCAAGATTATCATAAACATGCATTGTACATAACTCATTTCATACATTTTTTGAATACTCTTAATTGTACAAATTGTGATATATGTGTATGTTATTTGCTATAGAGGAGCAATTGGAACGCCAACCCATAGATGTTACCAACACTTCCAGGCATTAGTTTTAGGAGCAACTTGTGAGTAACCTAGACGGTTTCTCTCAATTATTGTTTGCTTATAATTATGTTTTAAATAATGAATGAATGTGAATGTGAGACCTATATGATTTATCAAGTGATTGATTGTGTTACATGCATAATCAGATAATGAAAGTTGTGACTAGAGTAGTCAACAATCAGAGTTTAAAATTCAACGAGTGAAATTGAGCCTCGAACTCAAAGTGTTTCAGAGCCTCGGGCTCAACGTGTAATGAGTCCGGTATCCAAACGAATACAGGATAGTTTAGACACTCGGTCACAACAACATAATAATTGAAAAGTGTCTCATGAGCATTTCACACGCATCTTGTTAATTATGTTGGATAGAGCGAAATGCACAAATTGCTTATGCTTAAGTGAAAATGTGTTACTTACGTGAAATGCAAAATTGTGATATGAATTGATGTTTTGCATGAATTAAGTGAACCATCGATGATGGTTACCTCATTGAGTTCGCAAAACTCATCAAAATTGCAATGTTGTCTTTTCAGGACTGAGGGACAGCTCTAGCTTTTGAGAGGCTCTAGCGCTGTGTAGATTGTGATTGGCAAGACAAGTCATGGCTCAAAGGTCGATTAGCTGAGATTCTTGGCCAGATTAGTTAGATTGTACTTATTTTTTTCATTATGGTAGTAGTATTGTATTATGTTTTGATGATGTACATATGAAGATTGTTTAAAGTCATAATGTAGATAATCGGGTTTTTATGAAATGAATTAAGGAAAAAGTTGGTTTCAAAACATTGTGGTTTTCTTATGATACTTAGTAAGTGAATTATGATACCATGCCATGTGAAGCGAATATAGTGATCGAACGTAACGTGTCCTTATCCTAGGATATGTGCCGAGATGACCTCTAGGTGCTCCGGTGTGTATCCCTAGGTAAGGGAGCGCTACATGATAATCCAAGACATAAGCATTAACACTATCTTCTTGATGATCATATAAGGTCTAGGAATCCTATAAATGAAGTTTCTTGTATTTCTCTTTTTGAAAGCACTCTAGACGAATTATAATCATCACCATATCACCTTCATTGAATTATGTCAATCGATGATGCTGATCAACATGTTCTTTGTACGACAAATTGCTAGTTATTATCTTTCGTCATATCTGATAAAAATATCCCTCATATGATGTGAAAAACCTTCAACTTCAATAGTACCTCATGTTATTTATGGTAAAGGAACCAAATTAATAGACTTCCTTAGTTGAACTCCTAAAACTATCTTAAAGGGGCTCTTATTAGTAGGACTATTTATAGAATTGTTATATGAAAATTTTGCCCTAGGAAGAACTAGGTCTTAATTTTTCACATTGAGTCATTGACTTCAACCAAACATCTTAACAAGTCCCCCAAGTTTCTATTCACTACGTCGATTTGTCCATCAGTATGAGGATGGAAAGAAGATGAAAATTAAAGCTTAGTGTTTAACATTTTCTATTGAGTTCTCCAAAAATAGCTCATAAACTTTATGTCATGATCAAAGATGGTGGGTAAAGATAATCCATTGAGACGTACAACCTCTTTGAAGAAATTTTAGCAATATAGACAACATTATAAGTCTTGGAACATAGAATGAAATGACTCATCTTGACAACCCTATCTACCACTGCAAAAATATAATCATAACCTCTTATAGTTTTAGAAATTTCCATGATAAAATCCATACTTATTTCGTGCCATAGTTCATGAGGCACAGGCAGTGGTGTGTGTATAATCTAGAATTTTGTTTCCTTCCTTTAGCTAATTGACATGTGTGACATTGTCATATAACCTTAACATGTCCTGCTTTAAAGAAGGCCAATAAAAGCGATCTTCAACTATTGTGATGGTTTTATCTCTTCCAAAGTGTCCTGCTTCCCCTCCTTCATGTAATTCCCAAATCATATACTCCCTTATAGAAGTATTATTAAATAGTAGTTAAAAATCACAATATTAGGAAATATGATTGATGTTATGCTATTGGAATATCAAATTTTAGATTTGAATTTTGACCGAAAATGTTTAAATTTCAAAATTTGTACAGCTAAAGTTATAAGATTTGATTGTTAAAAATTTAAGTTAAAATTTCAGGGTTTAACCATGTTAGGGGTGTCAAAAATAGAACCAAAGTCAAATCCTATCATGTTACAACTTATAGAATAACGAATATGATAGGATAGTCTTAAGGGACGGTTAGTTTATATAGGAGAATAGTAATAAGAATAAGAATGAATATAGTGATAAATGAGAATGGATATAATTATTATAATTATGATGGTTGGTTAAAAGAAATGAATGATTACCATTATTATTACTATTGACAATAGTTGGTTTATTAAAAATATTAAAAAAATAAAAATTTTTATGTAATAATTATGATGGTTGGTTAAGAGAAATGAATGATTACCATTATCATTACTATTGACAATAGTTGGTTTATTAAAAATATTGAAAAAATAAAAATTTGTTAAAAATTTGTTTTACATAAAAATTTAATTAATTATATTTAATTGCTAAAAAAGAGAAAATATATAATTAGTTATATTTTAATTAATTAGTTAGTTATATAGTGTAATTAACTATATTTTGATTAGTCCTCAAGGGGTGTGGCTTGATGGTTGAGAGCGAGGCTTAACTTTGGTTAGGTCCCAGGTTCGATTCCATGCTAGTCCCTCTTGTAAGAGCCTGAGGCAGCCGGGGTTTTACCTGTAGATGAGGTGCGCCCGCTTGGCCCGCCTGTGAGGTGATGCGCCAGTTGGACCCTCAGAAAGGTGTGCCCGCTTGGCCCGCCTACGAGGTTTCCTCGAATCAAAAAAAAAACTATATTTTGATTAACTATATTTTAATTAATAATATTTTAATTAATTAATAAATTATATTTTAATTGTATTTAATTAAAAAAAGAAGTAAGTAACTATCATGACAAGAAGTGTCGCGTAACACTTGCCCCTGAGTCACGAAAGAAACTCATTTCTCCTCTTATTTTGGAAGTATGAATTATTCCAAAAGTCAAATATGAAATTATTGTTCCTATAATCATATTATAAAACTAACTAACTGTTATTTATTTCATACGATCTGAACCGATAAACTAAGCAATCCTTTAAATTCTATAAATTAAAACATTATTATCAACGTTAAAAATATTTGAAGAATATTATTCTTGTTTATTTTCTCCAAAAGACGTTGGTAATAAATAAAATACCAATAAACATGTAAGAAATGAGGTCAAACCGGACCCGACAGTTTAATCGTGTCCACAGCTGTTTTTGGGTTGCTTAATATAAAAACCGGAAATAAAATAAAATAGAGGTTGTTTCTGCGATTGTTCTTTGTGATGTGTTCTGGAAGAAGGTGTTGAAATGGCAACTTTAACCGTTCCTCCAGTTTTGAGCTCCCCAAGAGAGGATGCCATTCAACTTCACAAGGCTTTCAAAGGTACATTCTCCTCTTCTCCCCTCTCTCAGATTCATTCCTTTTCTCTTGCTTTCTGGCTGTTTTGTGGTTTCTGGGTATCTTGAGAGCTTGCATGCCAGATTGATGTCCTGGGAAATTGTTTGAAGTGTACACGTTTGGTTTCCCTATTAGTTGCTGGAATTATTGGCTTGATCGCGGGCTTTAATTATTGGACAATGCCCTTTTTTTCTGGGTTGCGGAGAGATGCAGCGAGATATGAGATATGCAGATGGTGATGATGCAAGTCTGAGAGAAATAATTTATCTTTCCTAAGGATTGTTATTAAGTCAGTTTTTTCCTCATTTATGGTCATCATTTTAATTTTTGCAACTTACCTATATTTGCGTCTGAACCCAATTGCCCCACATTAGCCCCTTGTATCAACGACCCACTACTTGTATTAAGAATTGAAAAAGAGGATGATACTTCTTATCCGTTGTCTTGAAAATTGTAGCAGATGGAAAGTAAAGTGCAATACGAACATTAATCATTGGCTTACAAATCACTTCAATCATTACTTTTTGATATTCATATAAGAGCTTTACGATGCCTCCCTCTTAGTTTGATAGATGGCCATTTGATACGAAGTCACTGAGATAACTTTTTGAGTTCTTGGAAATTAGATGTTCTTTTGTTCTTTTGTTCTTATGTTCTGTTTTTTGTTTTTTTTTGCATACACAGAACATATACTTCACCTTAGATGTGTCCATACATGTATCAATTGATATGTCTTTGTATGTACAAGTGCATTGAATAGTGCCTAAATAGTAATGCATTTTAGAAAAAGATTGGCTGATTCTAATAACATAAATGCATGTAAGAAAGTTCATTGCTAATCCAAATCATAAATGTAGGAGTATTTTGGAATATGAACTTTCTGAAATGCTAATTCTGATGTTTTAATTCCAACTTTAGTGTAATTGTAAGATTTAATGTCATTATGATCTCCAGAACAATTTATGTTTGTTTCTTTGTTGAAACATTTCATCTAAGGATATTCACTATACAATTGATTATCTGTTTAAGGCCTGCCTTTTCTGGATAGCTCCACTAGTAGATTTACTTCCCTGTGGGACTTTTAGTTGTTAACGGCGATGGTTGGTCCAAATCCACTGAAGAGTCATGCCATTTGTACGATAGAAGTTTTATAATGCTACAAACTGCTATAACATGGATGATTTTCTTTGTTTTAAAAAGGATTTGGATGTGACACTTCTGCGGTAATCAATATCCTTGCTCATCGAGATGCAACACAACGTTCACTCATCCTAAACGAATATAGAACAATGTATTCTGAGGACCTTTTTAAGCGCTTGTCTTCTGAGCTGAGGGGGAAATTGGAGGTACCAATTTTATACTCACTGGACTTCTTTTTATCATTTTTAAAACCATGGATTTCTACTATCCAATATTTTAACAAATCCCACAAGAGGAACTATATAGTTTGTTATCATGTAAACAAGTACATAACATGTTTAAAGTTCTGAAAGTGTTATCTGTTTTGTAGACAGCTGTTCTGCTTTGGATGCATGATCCACCTGGACGTGATGCAATAATTATAAGGCAAACTGCTGACACATTAAATCTGGAAGGTGTAACTGAGGTAATTTGCTCTCGCATTCCATCACAAATACAGGTTTTCAAACAACATTATTATGCAAAATTCGGAACCTACCTTGAGCATGATATTGAAGCACGGACCTCTGGAGATCATAAAAGGGTAAGCCCTCTTTCATGTATGGGCATTGTTTCTTAGAAACATGTGGTTCAGAAACTTCATTTATACTTTGGTATTGCCTCCCCATGATAACATTCTTTGATCTCATTATTCATCTGCCAATATAGAAGTAAAGTGAGATATATTTGTCGACATACCGTTTAGAAACATAAGTTTCAGATGATTCCAGTGCTAAACTACAGAAGTTATGGACACTTGTAGCTCTCTTTTGATTGCAAAAGATTGCATTTATTATCTTTTTTTTTTTTTTTGAGATTTGAAAGAAAATTGAATTAACAGCTTCCCCAAAACGAGTAACAAACCTGAATCTGGTAACAAAACAAAAGCATTAGTTGGTAACACCAAACCAAAAGTACAAGTTAAGAATTCCACAAGTGCCTACTAGTAAAGCAGAGAAGCTTGCTAGGGATATGCTTTAGAGACTCTAAGCTGGGGAAATCACTGTTGAGATCAAGCTTAAGAAGGATTTAACTCTCTAGACAAGGACCTGAAGCCTAAGGAGTCTGAGGCATACTCTGCAGAGACTGATGCTTGAACTTCTTAACTTTTAAGGCTATCACTAAACCTTTTGCAATTTTAACCTCCCTTGTCCAATTGATTTTGAACCTCTCAATGAATAAACATCTTGTTCTGCATGTTGGAATGTTCCTTTCTCTCCAAATGCCATAGACACAGTAGCTCAAGCATAGTTTAAATATAGTTGTGTCACTTTTTATCTGAAGTTTATCCCAGAGGATCAGCTTATCATTTGGGACCAGCTCTCAGATTGTAATCTGCATCAACTTCGAATCAGATTCCAGATGATGCTCGTATAGCTACATTGAAAGAGGATGTGATCCAAGCGTTCACACATAATTTTGCAGAACTTGCAATACACATGTTTGACAATTCGTATACATGTTTGATCTTCAAATCCAGCATAGACATAACATAATGCAGTAAATTGAAGTTTACTGCATGACTATATGTGGCTGTACCTCATGAGCATTTTCTTCTCAAAATTTATATAATAGTCTCTTTACTCCAGCTGAAACCATCTTTCTTGGTTAGGTCAGTAAGGGGCTTAGCAATTTTACCGTAATCTTTGACGAATTTCCGATAATATCCAGAAAGACCCAGGAAACCCCGCACGCCCTTGACATTCTTAGGAATAGGCCACTCTAGGACACTTTGAATCTTAGAAGGGTCCATTGCTACCCCTTCATAAGAGATAATGTGGCCCAAATACTCAATAGAATTTTTGCCGAAGACACATTTCTTCTGATTGGCCAAGAACCCATTGTCAAGTAGTAATTCCAGCACACTAGCTAAATGTTCCAAGTGTTGCTCCCAACTAGAACTATAAACCAGTATATCGTCAAAAAATACTAACACAAACTTCCGTAGTATGGGTTTAAAAATCCAATTCATTGTGGATTGAAAAGTGGCGGGGGCATTCATGAGGCCGAAAGGCATCACTAAATACTCATAGTGCCCCTCGTGAGTACGGAACCCCGTTTTATAGGCGTCCTCCTCCCGGACCCTAATTTGATGAAATCCCGACCGTAGATCAAGCTTAGAAAAGTATCTTGCCCCATGTAGTTCCTCCATTAGCTCATCCACTACAGGAATTGGGAACTTGTCAGGTATGGTAAGCTTATTTAAAGCCCAGTAGTCAACGCACATTCGCCAAGAGCCGTCTTTCTTCTTTACAAGGATAACAGGACTTGAAAAAGGGCTAATACTATGACGGATAACCCCTGTGGTGAGTAGATTCTGAATCTGCCTTTCTATTTCATCCTTGTGATGGTGTGCATGTCGATAAGGTCGGATATTCACCGGTACTGCTCCCTCTTTCAAGTTAATAGCATGATCATGAACTCTTCTGGGTGGTAGACCTTGAGGTTCCATAAAAACTGATCCGAACTTAGACAAGATAGACTGTAATTCCTTCAATTGATCTATTGTCAATGTGCTCCCTTCTTTAGTTACTGCTCCTCCAATCCTCATCGACCATAACAGCCCTTCCACTTCCAAATTCTGATATTTTAAGATCTGTTGTAAAGCATGGGAGGAGGAGGCCTTCATGTTAATCCCTTGCAAGGTGAACTCCGTGCCTCTTCGATCAAACGACATATACATCTTCCTCCAATCAACCTTTACCACCCCTAGAGTTTCCAGCCATGCCACACCAAGGATTAGATCAGGACCTCCAGTATCAAAGACATAAGCATTTACGGTGAAGGTCTCTCCATTTAGCTCTAAGCTGATCCCATTACAGACCCCCTGTGAAAAAGATCGGTGACCATCTCCCAACCGAACCCCAAATGGCCTTGTTGGAGTAACAGTAATTCCTATAGTCTCTACCAATCTGCTGGAAACAAAATTATGACTAGCCCCACTATCAACCAAAATAACAACTGGCAATTTCCGAAGCTTACCAATTAACACCATAGATTTTGTTTGAGGGGATTGACCATTCTCTAACTCTCCAAACTCCACTGAATTGCATACCAGCTCCCAGTCTTCTTGCTGCCCTTCCTCGATTGGTTTTTCTTGTTTACACTCATCAACTTTACCTTCCTCATCTTCCCAAATGATCAGCCGAAACTCTTTATCTGGGCAACAGTGGAGAGGACCAAAGGTTTGCCCACATTTGAAACATAAACCTTTGGCCCTCCTTTCCATAAGCTGATCGTAGGACAGATTACGAGTTCCCTTCCATCTTGAATTCCCAGGTCGGTTTCCGTCAGATATAGGGCCTCTCTGCTTGTTGAGTGGATCCTGCGCGTCATTTTTATAAACTCCCTTTGCAGGGATGGGTGGAGCTGGCCGAAACGTGTTGGAAATTCCTGTGCGGGACCCGACGCTTGCATGTGAGCCACCTGGTCTCCTCCCTTCCTCCCACGGTCGAATTACACCCTCTCCCACTAACTCTCTTTCAACCTTTCTTGCGACTGATAGGAGTCGGACTCTGGTTGGTGGGTCGTGGGTCCTGACCCTGTTACGTATTACTTCACGTAGACCCCCCAAGAAACAACTCATGTACCATTCTTCCGGGAAACGCCCTATCTGAGACGCCACCTTCTCGAAATCGTCGATATAACTATCGACTGAACCTCGCTGGACTATCGACTTAAGTTGTTCGATCGGGTCTCCCTCTTCCCTGCCTCCATAACGATCGAACAGTGATCGTTTAAATCTTTCCCAGGTCATACATGGGTCCAGCTCTCGCAAATTCATGAACCAATAGAGCGTCGACCCCTCCATGCAGATTTGAACCATGGGTATACGCAGTTCGTGAGGTATATCATGAATGATGAAGTACGACTCTGCTCTAGTAACTCATGCGAAAGGATCATCCCCGTAAAAAGCAGGTAGATCGACCCTACGTGCGGCGTTCCTGTACTCCTCCCACGCACGTTCTGTGGCCACCGAAGGGTGGGGATCATTTGGTCGGCGTTGCCCAGCGTCCATCTGCCCAGTAGCCGGCCTCCCATTTCCGGTAGTGACCGACGAGAAATGAGCTGGTTTATCGCAACCAGCTGAAGATGATGCATTATGGATAAACTCCGACAGATTCTCCTCTTCACCCACTTTCTGTTTTTGCGCGTCTCTTGCTCTTAAGGATGAGAATCCCTCCTTCATCTCCATCTGCAACAGACCCTGCGATTTAGCCAATATTTCCACACTGGCCATCAAGGTACTCATCTGTGTTCGAAGGTCTTTCAAAGTAACATCATGCGATTTAACCATCGCCTCTTGAGCCGACAGTGACGACTCTTGTCTCCTAAGAGACGCTTCTACAGCAGCCACCCTAGCCTCCATTCTAGTTTGCATACAATCTCTACAATCCTCTCAATGAAAGCACCAATTGATAGAGGAAACTTGTAGAGATTGTATTATTTACGTATAAAGGTAAGGATTACAGCTATAGACCTCCTGAGGAATTATCCCAGGCCAATAGAATAGACAATTTCCTAATCGATATCCCCTGTTTTCCTATGTTCCATCCTATATCCCCCTCTGCACAATCTCTCTCTCACCATAACAAACTCCCAACTTCCCAACGGCCTGCCTATGTGGCCATGCTACCTTTCCCCATCTTACCCCTACGAATGTAGGTTTGGATGGGTTTGGGCTGATGTGCTATGGGCTGGGGTTGAGTACTAACAGAATACAACAAATTTTACTTGTCTACTGGGAAGATGGACCAATTCATCCAATACACTTGTTTTTTCAGAAAGTGATAATTTGAATTTCTTATTCCTTCATCACTGGTGTATTTATTTGTTTAGTTTCTTTAGGCACTAAAGATATGATACTGAAGTTGTTTATTCATGGAAAATGTTTTATGAAGCTCTTGCTTGCATACCTTAGCACACCTCGTTATGAAGGACCTGAAGTTGATAGAGCATTCGTTGAGAATGATGCCAAGATTTTGTATAAAGCAGGGGAAAAGAGGTTGGGGACTGATGAAAATGCTTTCATTCATATTTTTTGTGAACGAAGTTCTGCGCATTTGGCTGCTGTTAGTTTTGCTTACAATAACTTGTATGGAAATTCACTGAAGAAGGTAAGCATTTCCAAATCCTATTGTTTCGTTTTGTTATAAATGTTTTTACTATGTGAAATCTAATTCAAACAAAAACAGGCAGTAAAAAGAGAAACATCAGGACATTTTAAACACGGTCTATTGACAATTTTGCAATGCTCAGAAAATCCTGCACGATATTTTGCGAAGGTAAAATTTTTAACCATTCAGCCGAGCTAATAGTTCTTAGTGTAATTGGTTTCTCATAAAGAGATACTTTGACGTCACCTCTTGTTTAGACGGGTCATAATCTTTAAATGACTTACTGGTGGCTATGTGGAGATGGATAATAGTGATTCTTATGACGAATGATCTTATGTTATCGTGTTCTGTGCTTCATTTTTTTAACTGTATCAGTTAAAAATATTCCATGTAGGTTGATAATGAAAAGGGACAAAACATTATGTAGTAAGTTGAACTTAAATTTTGGTACCATTGTCAGGGGATTTTGCAACTTGAGGAATCAAGAATGTTTTCATTTTTCTTTTTTTTTACTGTTTGGATGCAACAGAATGAAAATAAGTTCGTCTTATTTGGTGTCACCCTTAGGGTTTATAGAGGCAAAAGGAGTACAAGTGAGTTTATTACACAAAAAAGAATTGTTGTCCAGAAAATACAGATTTTGGAAAACTCTGCCCTTAGCCACTGCCCTTTCAGTCCTCTGGTCCTGTAACAAGCAATATTCAGTATAGAATAGAGAATTGAAGGATGAATGTTTGGCTAATCTGCTGACTGACACAAGGTTATGGCTGAAAGTAGGAACAAATAAAACGGATTGCAACGTTATTTGCCCATTCAAAACAATGACGCCTTTATATTTAACATCATTCATCTCCCCATTAGGTAAAACCAGCTTTGTAACTTTGTCGATAGGCATCAAAGACTGAAACAGATTTTTGTCTATACATATATGTGAAGTAGCACCTGAATCCACTATCCAATTTTCACATGTCTGAACATATCTAAGTGCAGGACTCAAGACTGACATACCTGCAAACTCAGTGTGTATCAAATTCAAAAGATGTGACTCTTCAGTCGTCTTGCCCTTCAATAATCTTGCAAGTTCCGGCTGAATCAAAACTGATAACGATTGTGAACCATTTTGTACTTCATACCCCTTCTCCATATCCTTCTCAATTGCTTCAACCATGTGCACAGTTTTACCTTTTTGTTGTCCCTTTCCCAAAGCATCCCTTTTATTCTTTAACTTTGTATACCATTCAGGATACCCATGCAGTTTGAAACAAGTGTCCTTTTCATGACCATCCATAGAACAATAGTCACAATACTTGTCTTCTTTTCTTTTATTATCTTTTCTCCTATAACCAGTTCTGCTCACGTTATCTCCAGTAAAAGTTCCCTTTTTGCTATTTCTTCCATCCTTGACTAACATAGCAACCACACCTGCATCTTCATGTAATATATGCACTTGCCTATGTTTTTCTACTCTCATTACAAGAGAATAAGCCTTACTTGCAGATAGAGGTGGATCTTGTGCAAAAATCTGACTTCGGATGTGATCATAGGATGAATTTAACCCCATCAAAAATTGAATTAACTTGTTAGCGTTGCCCATATCCACTAACCTTTTATTAAACCCACAATGACAACCTTGACAATTACATACAGGAATAGGCATAAGTTGCCCTAATTCATCCCAATACCGATTAATTATGTTTTAATAAGCAGTTACTGAAGAGTTACCTTGCTCAACAGAACTAATCTCCCTCTGTACTTGAAATAATTGGGGCAAATTGCTTACTCCATATATTTCTTCAAGTTTATCCCATAACGCCTTCGCAGTACTACAGGTAATATAAGATTCATAAATCTCCTTCGAAATGGAATTAAAAATCCACTGTTTCACCATACAATCCACTTTACGCCTTTATTTGTACTTCACTTCGCACGACGACGCTGGTAGAGAACCATCAATGAAGCCAAGCTTATCCCTAGCTTCGAGGGAATTTTGAATAGAAATATTCCAAGAGTAGAAATTCGTATCTGTTAACTGTGCTGTAACAAGCATCATTCCAGGATGATCGGAGTTGTATAACTGGAAGCAATCATCTTGTGAATCATCGACACCCAGCATTCTCGTCCCCATATCGCCGACAAGGAATGATTAATTAGCAATGCTACTGGCATAAAGTGAGTGATGGAGATTTGTTAGTGTTTATGCCCTATGGAAAGAAACAAAAGAAATTTTCAGAAAAATACTGTCCAGATGCAGAACCTCTTGCCAGAGTTGATAAGGACAATCAGGGACTGACTAGTAGCTCACCAAATCCACCTCAGGTATAGTCAATCTATTGGATGTAATTGGTGTTTGCCTCGTAATGAGCAGTTCTCGCTGTTAAGGATCTAAACTAGTCATGAGCTAGTTCTCATAATAGGATCTTCCAAGGGTTAATTTCTCGTATGCTTGGTGTAATTATCTTCTCCATGATCTTGAAATTTTGTAGCCTGGAACTGAAGTTCATATGATGGTTTAAAGCAAAGTTGTTCCTCTTCTCCAATTAGCTCACCAAGTACGGAATATAAAATACTGTAAGCACACCTTATTGAGTTGCGGTATCAGAGTTGCGAAGGCCATTCGAACTCCAAAGTTTAACCTATCTCCTCAGGTAGTTCTCATTTAGATATACCACATTATGCTTGTGGCACTTGTATTCTTTAAATCCTTTTTCTTGGAGTTTTATTAATGCAATTCTCCAATTTCCCAAAAATTAAAAAATTTTGAGGCCTTAGTTTTTATTTTTCCCATGAAATCCGATATCAAATTTTAACCTTTGATGTTGAAGCTTAAGAAATCAAATGAAAATCCTCCAATAGAGGAACAAACTAATTGAAAATCTTAATGCTCAATCCTTGCTAAGAAATGCTCGTAGTAAAATTTGAGTGTATCTGCACCCAAACAAAGAAAAAAAAGAGTTAAAGATTCTCAATTGGCGATTCTATGCAATTAATGTGAATGATGTGAAACTACGATGATGCTTTACTAAGGAAACCTCAAAACTCTACAAGAAAAATGTGGATTAGCGACGAAAAAATTACCATTAGAAATTAGAGACGGAAAGCATATTTCTGTCACTAAAATTAAGTGATTTAGCGATGATACTACTATTCGTTGCTAAATTTGGAGGAAATTCGTCGCGACAAAATTAGCGACGGAAAATATGACCGTCGGTAATCACTACAAGTTAGCAACAAAAAATTACCGAAAAAAAATATACCGTTAGAAATTAGCGACGGAAAGCATATTTCCTTCGCTAAAATTG
>JANJEY010000007.1:22192735-22213401 GCA_024703695.1 Erythroxylum cataractarum | reverse complement strand
TACGCAACTTCCTATGGCGGTGTTGTCGTGGCGTGTTACCAACTAAAGATAATTTACAACACCGAGGAGTGGACGATGACTTGCATTGCTTGTTTTGCCATGAAAATGAATCCATGAAGCATGTATTCCTTGAATGTCCTATGGCTAAGGAGTTATGGAGGTTAGTAGGCTTGGTTCTAACATCCTCTTTGTCATCTTTTCAGGATTTTTTTGCCTACGTCCTTGAGACGGTAGGAAGGGATCGTGCCGTCAGAATCAATATTCAGGCACAGAAGTTATGGTTGGCACGGAATGAAAAACTATGGCATGATAAACGAGTTACGCCACACCATATTCATACCTAAGCTAATTCTTACTATTGGGATTTCAAGGAGCTAATGCCCATCAGAACTCCCCTTAATGTTGCTCCCAGTCTACCGTTGTGTTTTCGGATGACAGCAGTAATAACGCCGTCCTCTAGTTGGTTGGCTTTCATTGATGGCTCAATATTTACAAATGTTGGCCTCGTTAGTTTTGGCATTCTATTTGAAGATGGAGAAGGCTCCTTTTCATTGGCACTTTCTGGCTACGAGGAAGGTAATGAAGATCCTGCGATGGCGGAGGCACTTGCTCTTTGGCAGTGCTTGTTATTTGCTCGTGATGGTATGCTACAAGCATATTCAATTTTTACTGATAGTCAACTCCTTATCCATGCTTTGAACTCCAGGTCTTTGGACATTTCCTATTTTGGTCTTATAATTTCGGATTGTTAGGATATTTTATGCACTAGGGACAATATCTCTGCATCTTGGATTAGACGTTCGGGGAATAGGGGAGCCCATTTTCTTACTCGAACGTCTATTCTCTATAGCTACTTTCAGGTATGGGTTGATATACCTGACTATATCTTGGATCATTATTCTTCGAGATAATAGCTATTATCTCTTTTTTTTTTAATATTGGTAAAGTTTTAAGATTGGCGGCGTTAAGAGTATCTTGTACTTGATTACTAGCTTAGCTTATGTGTTTTTGGAAGACCAGTTAGAGTGTTGCATGTTTTATTGAATTGTATTTTGATTTCAATAATTTATTTCCTTTTAAATTTTCATAAAAAAATCTCCATAAAATATAATCATCAATTTATTTTATTAATAAAATATAAAAAATGTGAAAATCAGGATTTTAGTTAGTGATAATGGAAAGAAAACTTTATCTTATGATACTAAAATTAAGTTTATAACTATTATAATAAACACTAGAAGACTTGGAATTTTATGTTAACAAATTTTTTTTTTATTAAAACCAAGAATTTACTAACTTGATATCATCTTGTCAAAATTGTTTCAATGAGATAAGAGTTCAATTTCCTAATAATGATCATACAAAATGTTATTAGTATTTTAAATTAAAAAGTACAAGTGTAAGTCTAGTCATAGTATTATAGCTGAAATCAAATCTATTGCCCTATCTATGCATTTCGTTATATTATCAAAATCGTATTTGTATTAATTACAATTGCTTTAATACTATGCAAACATAATATCATCTCCAATTTGCTTTCTAAAAGTAAAGTGCTAGTGAGTGTATACATGCTATCCGAGATTGTAAGCATGAGGGGGTTTAAGAAGTTACATCGAAGTGCAATGACATGAAATACAAACAGTTCTCTCTGAATTGATTTGAATAGATTCAAGCTAACTTGCATGGATATTTGAGCAGGAGGCACAACCTGAACCGGACGCTAGTTTTAATGTATAGTTGAGAAGCATGGGAGCAGATGACGGGATGGATAAGTCGTTTAGTATTTGCATGTGCAGACGGGATAGGGACAGATGAGGTTGGTGGATTCTGCAAAGCAATTAGGACAATGGACTCTTACTTGTCTGACTAAAACATCCGACACGCCTGCAATAATCTAATTCAACACGCTGTTTCTTCTCCTGCGATGCGAAAATATCCGTGGTTGCAATCGTCTCCGCGGTGGTTCTGAAAAGGACTTTCAATCTTTTAAAGATGTTTTAGTATATTCGAGTAAGAGTCAAACTGTTCGATTTTGTCAGATTGAAAAATCGATTTACAATTTTTAAAAACTAAGGGCTTTATTTTAATATTATTGTGTTAATTTGATTTTTCAATTCTAGTTTTAAAATGGTCTTATAATTTAGTTGTGACTTTAAATTAGTTGTATCGGAAACAACTTCTCTATTATATAAGGGTAAGGTTGTGTATTATCATACTTATTCAAATTTTACTATATTATAAAATTTCAGATTAAGTGTGATAATGATGATGATAAAATATGTTTAAATAATTGGATAAATGAAACTTGAACCTATTTGATGGTCAAGTCCTCAACAAGGTGTAAATTATTACTCCCTCTGATTCATAATAAGTGTCGTTTTAAAAAAATACACACTTATTAAGAAAGTTAATGAAATTATAGATATACCTTTATTAATTAGCATGTGAGAGAAATTATATATTAAATTGTCTTGAAATTGTGATATGTATAATTAAGATGAGATAAATGAAAGATTAATTTTGGAAGAAAAATTATAAACGTGCATACAAAGTTTATAATAACACTTATTTTGAATAATTAAAATGTATATATTTATTATGAATCGAATGAAGTATAATATATGTATAAAATAATTGCACCGTGGATTTGCCAGTTGCCACGGCAATAGTTAATAAATGTGTTTGACCAAAAATAAGCATACATTGCGAAATGGAATATGACAATTGTTGAATACGTCTACCTGTGACAGCGTCAAAATGCTATTTTTCTTAATTTCACTCCTCAAACTTTTGACGGCGAACGGATTATGAATGGACGCACCGTCAAACACAAACGTTCAACATTCAACGTTCAAAACGATACTCACACGCACATTTGAACGCTCCCCTCTTTTATCTTTTCCTATAAATAAAATACCTTCTGCTCTTTCTTTACCTTCTCTGCTCAGTTCGTTATCTCAAGTACTCTCTTCAATCTTGAACGCGTCCAACGTCAACCTTTTCTTTCTTCTCTATCTGTAGATATAAGTTCATCAGCCCACCGAGAAGAATATTTGTTCTTCGGACAGACATATACATACATATAGAAAATGGTTTTTGGTTGGAGAAAAAAGAGACCAGCTTTTGTGAACAAATCTTGGAAGAAGCAGCAAGGTGGAGAAAATTTCCGGATAGAGGTTATCATCCCCAACCATTTTCTTTGTCCTATATCTCTGACTCTTATGAAAGATCCTGTGACATTATCATCTGGGATTACCTACGATCGAGAGAGTATAGAGACCTGGTTTGAAGCTGGCAACATCACCTGTCCTGTTACTAACCAAGTCTTAAAGAGTTTTGATCAGATTCCAAACCATAGTCTTAGGAAAATGATTCAGGAATGGTGCGTCGAGAATCGCGGCTTTGGTGTCGAGAGGATCCCAACACCAAGGGTCCCTGTCTCTCCATATCAGGTCTCCGAGGTTACTCTGAATATTGCTGCTTCAACAAAGAGATTGGATCAATTCGGGTGCCTTGAATTGGTGAGGAGAATCAACGAATGGGGCAGTCAAAGTGAGCGTAATCGTCGCTGCTTGATGGGGAATGGAATGAAGGCTGTATTGGCCGAGGCTTTCCATGCATTTTCTACGGATTCTTTTGAGAGGAACGTCATTTTGTTAGAGGAGATATTATCGGCAATCTCTTGGATGTTTCCTCTTGATACTGAAGCTCAAACCCATTTGGGATCCAAAGACTCATTAGAGTGTATGGTGTGGTTCTTGAAAGCCAAAGATTCTTCAGCCAAACAAAGCTCCATTCTTACGTTGAAAGAGCTTGTTTCTTCGAACCAGCAATATGTAGAATCACTGGCATCAATAAAAGGATTGAGTGAGCTCCTTTTTGAGTTCATTGAGAAGCCAATTTGCACCCCAATCACCAAAGCTTCTCTTTTATTAGTATTCAATCTACTATCGTCTGATTCTTCCAGCGAACTCATCAAACGGAGACTCGTCAACTTGGGGCTGTTTCCTTTGCTGCTGAAACTTATTGTGGAGTCGGAAAAGAGCACATGTGAGAGAGCTTTAGGCGTTCTGGATAGACTTTGCGAATGTGAGGAAGGGAGAGAAGAGGCATATAACAATGCTCTAACAATACCAGTTCTTGTGAAGAAGATTTTGCGGGTATCGGGGCTAGCATCAGCGAATTCAGTTTCTGCCATTTGGAAGCTTAGTAAGTTGAGCACCAAACATCAAGAGACGGTTCTGGTTGATATTGTTCAAGTTGGTGCTTTTCAGAAGTTGGTGTTGCTACTGCAACTTGGATGTGGAGATGAGACCAAGGAGAAAGCAACCGAGATTTTGAAACTGATTAATCCTTACAGAGCTGGATTCGAATGCATAGAATCTGTAGATTTCAAGAATCTGAAACGGTCGTTTTGATGTAGATTGGTAGATTTTATCAAAATCTTTCTTTCCTGTGTCATATTTTAATTGATTAGTTGAAACGTTTACATGCTAATTTTAATTGATTAGTTGTATATACATTACTTTAGCTCGAATTTGGATCAAAAGAAGATCTATTTATGTCGTACAATTTATTTTAGCTAAATTTGTTAGTCCTATAATTAATTTATTTTAGCTCAACTTTAGCAAGGAAAGTTTAGATTTCGGAGTTTGACTGAGATTATGAAAATTGAATGAGTCAAGTCAAATTCTTTGAAATTAAGTTACAAAATATTCTACCCAAAAAAAGAAGTCGTCAATTCTTAGCCAATTTGTTTAACAATCTATTATGCATCGTAGGCAGCTGTTCATTGCAATAGAATCGTGGTAACAAGCTGCTTTAACAAAGTCTTGAATGATCTCTGCTTTGGTAGACTGTACAAGTGATGGTATGCTCTTTTTCTTCTTTTGTCTTTCAACTAAAAGAAGTAGCTTGCGGGTAAAGAAATCCTGGTGATGCTTTTATATTAATAGAAATTCCCCAAAAAGTACGATACTAGGATAGAGTACAGACGCAAACAAAAACACAAAAAAGGTCCTGAATATGATTGGACTTTACTGCATACGAAATATCTAAATCAATTTTCCTGTCAGAAATTAAAAAAAAACTGTCCTATATCAAAAAATTATAAACAAAATAATACATACATCTATATATATATATATGAATGATCAGGTTATTGAACCTCTCAAAATTCAAAATTAATTCTTATTCTCTAAACTTTTGTAGTAGTTATAGAATCAGGTCGAATCTCAAAAAAATTAAAACTAATTTCTTGATTTCAATTAACAAAAAAATGGATAATTTGTGATTAATTAACTAATAATCTAAATTTGTCAAGGAATCTAATTAAATTAATTGAGTATAAAAGTGAGAAATTCAAAAGGATTTAACTCTGATATAAGGGAAAGATCTCATGTAATTATAATATTGATCATAGGTTTAAAAATAATATTTTTCACAATTCGAACATTTAGTTTAAAACATATTACAATAATCATAATAAGTCTCAAAATTTTCTAAATTAATTAATTCAAATCTAGTAGTCAAACTAAAACTTAATCATCTAATATTCAAACTAAAACTTACCTTCAATTGACTGTATATTATAACATTTTATATTAATTAAATGATAGTAATAAGCTTAGTGAACAATTACAGATCATTGAATTCATAGATAACTATAGAATAATCAATATTGAATTAATTTGTTAGATCAATCAATATTAATTATTCATAAAATATAAGAACATAAAACAATAAACACTTGAATATAAGTTTAGAACAAAATCTCACAAGATTCAAACTAGAGTTTTGAATCCATTTGAATAAGAATATTTGAGTTTAGCTATACATGACTTTTATTCCAACACCAATAAAAAGAGAAAGATGAAAGATTGGAAGAAAACTCAAAAGAAATGAAAAGAAGAAGTTGGAGAATTGAAAGAGTGTTTTCCTATTGTTTTTCTACTCAAACGCTAATCTAATCTTTTCTTGCAAAGATCCCCCGTTTAAAACAAATCTAAATCTCTACATAATATGGATGGAAAGAAGTTTCCTAATTAATTTCCAACTCTTTAAATGAATTTTTCATTAGATGTGATCTTACCTTATCTACTGTAGTAATCTATCCATGTTTTTCAAAATTCATAATTTTGACTAATAATGCTCCAATTTGATTCAATATCCACTTTTCATCTCCTAAAATAAAACAAACATTAATTTTTCTATTTAAGCATCAAAGTATATCTAAAACAAAAGAGATAATTCCAACTAACATAATAAAATAATAATTTATCAAATTCTCCCACTTTGAACTCCTGCTTGTCCTCAAGCATACATCAATTCAATATATCAATCATCCTCACAACAACCCTTCATCTTTTTTCAAGTTATCGAGAAATATTCTAAAAGCTCATACACATTAAAGGTTTAGGATAAAATAAAATTAAAACATAGCATCTCATCAATTCCATCAAAATCAAATAAAACAAGACTTAACACCCACTCATGGATTTCACCCTACACACTCAAAGTGTTTAAGGTTCATTAAGCTCTCACATTAAAAGCATAGCAGGTTATTTCTATAAGCTTGCTCAAGAATCATATCTCTACCACTTAACAAAAAAAAACTTAATGCATAAATCAAAGGGACTTGGTAAGGGATGCTGTGTGGTTTAGTTAAGGTATGATAAAAATATATTTTTAGGTTAAATAAATGAAAGGAAATCATCCAAACTTGTCTACATAAGTTTCAACTTAAATCAATCTAAAACTCTCTTATTCAAATAGCATCATTTTCAATTACTTTTCTTTTATTTTTTTCTATTTTTTCTTTTTTCTTTTTAACAAGAAAATCAAAGAGGAGCTTTTTTTTTTCTTTTTTTATACTTCTCCCCCATTTTATAAATATAAAAAATAAAAATTTAAACAATGCAACTTGAATCAGCTAATTTACTTCTCGTGGAAATAGTCAAAATTATATGCGAATAATTTCGATTCAATTCCTTCAATTTAGAGGCTCAAAAATATTAAGGATATTAATAAAAATAATGGTAAAAGTGGCTTATAATGAAATTATTATGCAATTGATTTACAACCATTTGATAAACTATAGTAGTTAAATTTGAAATTTTATCCTTAACATTCATGTTACTTACCTCATTCGCGCATTGTCCTAAAATGTTGATAAGTTTTTGCCATATTTGATATCAATTATCTGGATGCTTTAGGTGTTTTATTTGCCAAAGCTCCTCCACTAACTACATCAACCATAATTCGATCTATTGGCAATAGTCCTTTATAAAAGTACTAAATGGTGTGGGCAGTTGGCACATAACTCCTTAAATCTTTCCTAATATTTATACAATGTTTCTTCAGTGAATTGTCTTATCCCATATATCTCCTTTATGATATTAGCTGCTTATGATACAGGAAAGAACTTCTCTAGGAACAATCTTTTTACCTCATTTCATATTGTCACTAAGTCAGGGGAAGATAATATAAGGAATCTTCTGCCTTATCTTTCAATGAGAGTGGAAAGGCTGTAAGATTAGTTTATTCCTCTATCACCCCTTGTGGCTTCATTCTAGAGCAGACAAAGTGAAATTCCTTCAAATGTTTATGTGAATCTTCATCTACAAGACTGCAAAAAATTGGGAGTAAATGAATCAAACTAGATTTCAATTCAAAATCTACCTCAACATCTGGAAATAGTATGCATAAAGGTTGTTGATTCAAATTTGGTGTCGCTAACTCCCTCAACGTTCTAAAGTTAGGATTTGCGATCTTTTCTTCAAATTCTTAGAAATTAGAGTCTTCACCAATTGTTAGATCTATTTCAACTTTCACTTTTGAAGGTGAGTGACCACTTCCTTGGTTAGTCTCTTTCCTTAAATGGCAGACTGTCTTCTTAATTTTTGGATTATATTGCAATTAACCTATATGAGAAGAACGAGTCATACAAGACCAAAGATTAATAGTAAACTGTGAAATAACATAAAGAAACTAAAACAATTCCCAGGCAACAACGTCAAAATTTTAATCAGGTTATCAAAGTCCTCAAAATTAATTCCAAGTCTCTAAACGCTTGTAGTAGTCGTGGAACTAGGTTGAATCCCAAAAGAACTAAAAAATAGTTTTTTAATTTCAATTAACAAAACAAAGTGGGGTATTTATGATTAACTGACTAGTAAACTAAGTTTAACAAGGATTCTTATTAAATTAACTAAATATAAAGGTGAGAAATTCAAGGGCACTTAATTATGATTTTTAGGAAAGATCTCATCTAATAGTAATATTGATCATTGGTCTAAAATAATATTTTTCATAATTCAATAAGTTAGTCTAAAACATATTAGGATAGTCATAATAAGTCTCAATTTTTCTTAAATTAATTGGTTTAAACCTAAATTCCAAACCAAAACTTACGATTAATTGATTGGGTATGATAGTATTCCATGTCAATTAATTGACAACAATAAGCTTTGTGAAAAATATTAGACCTTAAATTAAATAATTGCGATAGTTACAACCATTCAACTTAGTTTTCTTATTTCTTATAAGTTAAATATGCAAATTTATAAATACCTATTTGCTACTTGTACCAATCCTTCATGATAATTACAATTCATTGAATTCATGGATGGATATAGAATAAGCAACATTAGATTAGTTTTTTAGATGAATCAATATTAATTATTCATGAAATAGAAGAACATAAAACAATAAATGCTTGAATTAAAATATGAACATAAGTTTAGAACAAAACCTTACAAGGCTACAACTAGAGTTTTGAATCCCTTTGGATTAGAATATTTGAGTTTATCTATGCATGACTTTTGTTCCAACACAAAAAATAGAAGAAGGATTAAACTCAAAAGAAATGAAAGAAGTTGTTGGAGAGGTGAAAGACGAGTTTCCTATTGTTTTTCTACTTAAACCCTATTCTCCTCCTATCTTACAAAGATCCTATATCTAAAAAAATCCAAATCCTTACATAATATGGATGGAAAGAAGTTTCATAATTGAGTTCCAAATTTTTAATTGAATCTATCATTCGGTGTGATCTCGCCTTATCAATTGCACTATTCTGTCCATTTTTTCCAAAATTCGTGAATTTGACTAATAATTCTCAAATTTGATGCAATCTCCACCTTTCATCTCCTAACAAAAAACAAACATTAATTTTCCTATTTAGGCACCAAAATATATTTCAAACAAAGAGATAATTCTAATTAACATAAAAAATAACATCTTGTTAAGGAAAAAGTCAATAATTCAATGTCTTAAATAGAAGATGTTTGGAAATCGAGCCAGCATTTGAACTATACGCAACAAAATAATTTTGAAACTTTTTAGTATTTGATTTCCCAAAAGCCAAGATCACGTAAATTCTATAAAATGATTAACAATTAAATCATAAAAAAGCATGAATCTTAATTCTTACCTTATTTCAAAACTTGATTCTTTTCCTGTCGTATCCCTCAAACCGTTTCCAAAATTGGCTAATCTCAATCACCATGGCCATATAAATGTTCAACCTTTAACGGTATCTACATAACGAGGTAAGAGAACTTTGTAACTATTATAGAGATGATTTAGCAAGGAGTGCTAGCTCCATTAGAGCTTAAGCCTATTTATAATAGGTTTTGGACATTTTCGTAATTTAATTGAAATTAAATTTTAATTTAATTAAAAATGAAAATAATTCAAATTTAATACCAATATGTGCAAACAAGATCAAATATCTCGTATTAATCCTAATTTATTAAATATCTCATTTTTAATTATAAAGTTTTTCAAAATTTACAATCAAGTCCAACTTGATTAAAATATCCTTTTTCTCTTCAACTTATTCTTTGTATGCTACCCATTAGGTTCCCAAATATGTTAAAAATAGATATAAATTATAACTTTTAATCATATTTAGGATTAGATAAATTAAAATCCTTCAATTTATCTTTAATTATCTAATTAAGTACTTTTATATCCATAGATTAAGATTAGCATCTAACAATACATTATAATCACCCACATATTTAAGAAAGTCAAAGTGACATTGACTAATCTTTTTGTGCAAGATTTCTTCATATTATTCAATCATTTTATCATACAATGTTATGATTAGGTATAGAATATATAATTAATGTTTACTTTATTTTGAGTCCAATCATATTAGTTCTCCATCATTAACTATTGATTTAATTAATGACATTTGTGAACTATTTACAAAATGTCACTCTACCTTGGCCAAGAATTTCAATCAATACTAATTAAGAATAATGAAACATTCTTTATAATTACTTCAAAGTGATGAATCCTATATTGATCATTCAATTACCTCCATATAGTTCATGCTACTTTAAATGGCTACTGAATAAGCTATTCTTTACTAGAATAGGTCATAAGTAGTATCAAAACATAACAATCCTTATATAAGACAACTTTGGAGATTTCAAATTAAAGGATCACTTATATCAACATGACAATAAGAATTTTCATAGACATACAAGTAACGCTCTAAATATATTTATCATACAAGGATAGTTAAGTAAACTTGTCTTCAAAAGCACCTATATGTTTGTGTAAGTATCTCCATACTCTAGTGTATGAGATTGACTACTTCCTTCATAAGGAAAAATATAACGTATACTGGTCTTTTTACATTTTGTTAATGTGTAATCTTTATAGAACAATGACTAGGAATAATTTAGGGATAATACATAAATGTAATATGAATCTCATAATTATAATCTCATCATAATTTCATTTCAATGTATAATTATCCCATAAGTGACTACTTCTTTCATAAGCAAAAATATAATGTTTACTAGTCTTTTTACATTCTATTAATGTCCAGTCTTAATAAAAAATGACCAGGAATAGTTTATGGATAATACGTAAATGCAATATGAATCTCATAAGTATAACCTCATCATAATTCCATTCAAATGTATAATTATCGCATAAACTTTATCATATACATCTAATATATATAAGATAAAGAATGCCTTTAAATTATTTTATCACTTAGCTATAACCAACTGATTGTCCGTAGGGCATAAACCAACAATCCCTTGTTTGTATTAAGCCAATTATTTAAGTATCTTATACTATATCATCATATGACGATTATGCTACTGCTGGAATAATGGCTTAATAAGAGAATTCTATAAGATTCTCTATGGTCAACACTTGCTTAAATCTTAATTATCCTAGTAATTAAGAAAATTTGCCTAAATGTATCCTTTGATCTTTGATGAGACTTTAGCTCCTTTTACATACCCAATGACTCTAATGTTCTACAATGTATTACTTCTAAAGTCAATATCCATATAACCTTGAACTCAAATATCAACTCATACATAGACTAATGGATATCTTTAATACTTCACAACTATCAGATATCTCAACTACTGAACATCTTTAGTACATTATCTATGTACTTAGACTTAGAATAGGTAAGCAACTTCTAATATATATTTATAGATCTAATTCCTAGAATTAAATTCTTACCTTTTCATATCCATTAAGAGTTGGTCTTAAACAATTATATTTTTAGCAATTGAAATTATGAATTATTATTCTTTGTGAGCAATATGTCTCCATATACTCCTATTAAATATGAAAACTATATTCCATCTAACCTTCTTGTAGACATGATAAATTCACAATCATCTCCATAACAAACTTTTTAAAAGTGAATCTTCTAATATCTCATAACTATTTAACTAGAAATAAATGTATCAATAAAGGCACTAGTTCCAATTGGATGTATTGTCATGAGATTTTAAATTTTAAATTTTCATCTTACTCCCACAACTTATGAGAACCATTATCCTATAAGTATAAATTGAAAAAATTTTCTTCAATAGGTCTATAAGATTATATCCAACCTTTTAGATATTTCATCACCTTTTCTTTTTAAATCCAACTTAGTTTTAAACTTTATTGGTGATATATGTTTTAAATAGGCATCACATCCTTAAATCATTAACCTTAACTATTTCAAAGTCTTAGCATTTTATATGTAATGTGAAATATTGCAAATTTATTTAATTGGAATTATTAAAGGTAAGTCGTTGTACTAGGCATAACAAGAATTAATATTTCCTTATACAATATCTCATATTGTACTTTCCTCCCTATATAAATCCATACTCTTACAAAATTTTATTATGAAGGCATTCACAAAAAAATTTCATTCTCTGTAGATAACTGAAAATCTTTAACTCACCAAATCGATCTTATCGAAGTGTTTTAATATTCTCAATACTTAATTTATACTTATATTTAAACTATTTGAACTTTTTAAAATATTTAAATCAATATTTCATTTAATACATATAACTACATCATATCAAGTCATTAGTATTCTAATGAAATACAATTATAATCCTCTTATGAATTGTTATTCCATCCATTACATCATATAAATTTAAAACTTAAATACCATCATCATCCTTTCACCAAAGGTTGATTTGGTTATTCTTCAACTTAACAAGCTTTATAAGTTTCATATGGTTCATAATCAAAAGGATACATATATCCTAGTATGTAACTTTATGATTCTTATTATGTTGATTTAACCAACATGATGTAAAAGGATAGTTTCAATTATGTTAAGCATAAGTCTCCTTTGATCCAACTCATACAAACCATTTGCATAAACTTGGAGCAACTAATTTTACTTAACAATATATTTCTTATCACATATTGAACATTACAATAATGTTGAATCTATATTCAATATCTAATACTCATAAACATAAACTAGAAATATATATGATCTCTATCATATTTCATATAGGTAAGAAAAGTCACGCAATCATTTCTTCTAATAAAAATTATTTTCATTCTATAGCAAAGCCTTTAATTGATGTCCATATTTGTGTTTTTAGTAGGCTAAATTGAGTGAAACAATTTCATCAAGGTATTATACCTTTCAACTTTACTTCATACACCTCTTACATATTTCTATTATGATTATGACATACATCTTACATGTTGTCATCAAAGTTTATGAGACATTATTCAACTCAAAATGTCAATTTTTTGTCATCTATATGATTTTGACATATCTTTAAAACTTTAACACCATATACTTAATAAGGATTAATAGCAAAATTGAATAATGGATATACAACTTTTTCTATCTAACATAACTTATGTCCAGGAAATTTAGTTCATTAACCCTTAATATTAACTACACTAAATGAGATAAATTCTACTTAGAACAAAAAATAAAAATGTAAGAAAAGCAAGTAATTGATTATATACTATGACTACCAAATAAGATTAAGACTGTAATCTTGTATTTTGTTACTCCCACCATTTTATTCAAAATAATGGTCATCGCTACTATTCGTAAAGATCATTATAATTTTTCTAATGTGATAGGATCTTATTTAAATTTATATGATCTTGAGTTTGCTCAAAAAACCAAATAAACTTAAATTAGATAGTAACAACTTTATCAATTACATCTCATATGACTCTTATATTCTTTAGGTGACAACTTTTGCCAAAACATATCTTATAAGTTATTCCTAACCCTGCTTTTAAATTCATATGATTGTTAGTTTGCTTATCTAAATCACATATATTTAGTTAAGCAGGATCTATTGTTATAAGACTAAACATATTCGCGTTAAAATGGCCTGGAGTTTGCTCAACAGACCTAATAATAAATAGAACTCTAGTTTATTCTTTTTTTTGATAAATGGTAAATATATATCAAAAGAAAAAGGGTATGTACACTAGCGCAGGGGCATACCCCAGTCAACAAGTAAGGACACTGCCAACCCAAAAGCCCCCCAAGACCCAAATATTACAGAACTGTGTAATCTGGCCCAAACAGCAGGATGTCTAGGTCTGCCAAACACAATAAACTAATGCAGAAGCCCAAACATTGTGGGCCCCAAGTCTACCAAAATAAGAAGTTCTAAAGACACTACTAGCCAACAGAGGAGCCTACACTCAACGAAAAAATGGGAGCCCACCAAAGGAGTCCAATCATTAGCCCAATCCAGGGACCACACAAGCCATCCATCAGGGGAAGAGGTTTGTGAGGCTAACCAACCACTGCCCAAGCAGGTGCAGCCGCTCAAGCCAACCTTCGTAGGAGGTGCGCAGTTGTCTAACCCAAAGCCAAATTCCCCCTGACGACGTCGTTGCGCAATTATGGAAGCAGTGACAAGAATCCACAACATCGACACCCAGGCGCCTAAAACGCCACCGTAAATGATCCACAGCAAACACAACCACAACACAAAAACATTTCACAAGGCAGAAGCAAAAGTACCGGTTCCTAAGGCATTCATACTCGATGGAGAATGTATGCCAAAGGAACTAAGAAAATGTTACACAATAAAATCCCCCATAGAGAATTGGACCACACCCAGCCCCAGCACATCCAAGTTGTAGAGAGAACAACCGGCTGAAGAGAGCCTCCTAAGTACCATCTCAGGCGACAGACTACCCAAGTACCGCCGCCTAAATACAGGGACCAGCCCATCCGTCAAAAAGGTATCAGACCCCCGGATAGAGATGAAACAGAACCTTGTACGCCGAAAATTTAATCTTACCCGTAACATCGCGGCTGGAAAACGAGGCACCGTCCATCAGAACGGCATTCCAAGTTTGCCAAATAAAATATACAGTACATAAGAAAGCTAACCGGAGAGCTTTACTTTTCATTAACGCCCCCTTTGCTTCCACCCGTAGCCATTTAACTGCTCTCAATAGAGAACCCATTTCACGCTTAATTCCCAGCTAAGTCCGAATATCCAGTCACAGGTGACAATCATGTTCTCAACATATACTTAATATTTTAATGAAAAGTTTAATTTCATTAGTCTCATTAAACACAAAATTGCATGTAAATATCACATATATAAAACATACAATTAACATGCATCTAATATATATTATACAACTTATACGATCATAATCAAATTATATGCATAAAATATTAAGCTTCTTTTGATTCAAATTATTAAGGCTTATAATCTAAAATAATATTTCCAACTCCTTAAATAATTAAATTAGATTAAATTCATTGATTCCAAAACGAATTAAATTTCTATTTCAAATATAAATTTAATTTGATGTGAACACAAAATTTAAATCTTAGTGGAAACTATTTCCAAATATCTGAACTCCTTTAACAAAATTTAATTGAAAACAATTTTCAATAAATACTCTTCTTACTTATTAAAATTTAGAAAAACTTATTAATACCAAGCCCAGCAACTCCGTTGTCTGTCTTCATCTATTTCTCAGTATGTCATACAATCCTTATTATTCTGTGTAACTTGATTATTGGATTTCTATTTGTCCGGTTGAGCTACCTTGATCTCTCTTATGTTACAGAATGTCTCATATATTCTATTTAGTTGCTGTTTGTATCTTGCGTTAGCCATTGACAGAGTATAATTTTTTTCTTATTGATGTTAAAATCATAATGTTGTAAGGTTTAAAAATAAATAGATATCATTTTTGTTTGAACTTATGTTAGTTCTAAAAACCCTTTTATATAATTTCTTTATCACACTGCTTGCTTTGGCCTCTAGGTTTTTAGACCAAGAAGCCATAGCAGTTTCCAATGATGTTGGAAATCATGTGTATCATGAACTATGTAAATATGTGTAGATTTCAATTAATGTTGTGAAGTTAGAATTAACTACATCATAACTTCATTTTGTTGATTTTGGTTAAGTTGTGCTTGTTTAATGAATAATGCAATGTTGCATTGATTTTTAATCTTATTCAATTAATAGTTTTAGAATACAAGCTATGCATGTTTGTTTACTTGAATAAATATCATAGTGGAAACTTATGACTATGTATTTCCTATGTTTAGCTTGTATGTTAATTTTATAGTTATTTGGGGAATTTGTATCATTTGCTAGTTAAAAGATCTATAAAACAAGATAAACTCAATTCGCTGCACATTTTATTTTTTGAATTCAAAGATTATTTCACTTTTTCCTACCGCAAACCTCATGCTACTACATTGAATTCACATCATTGTATAATTGAAATTATGGTGCTTTTAAGTTAAAACTACTCTAGCAACCTAAAGATCTCCAGTACTAGTCATTGTTCATTCTCTGGGAACTTTTAAGAGCAATTGCAATATGTTTATTCATGTTCCTTGAGTTATTTGTTTGCGGACAAACTATCTATAATGCAAGTATATTTTCCTTCTCCTTTTGACAAACAATGTTTCAAGTGTTTCAATGTATTTTGACTTGCTACTTAGCTATTCATGTATTGCATTCATTCAACCATCTAAAGGAGAAGTTATTCTTATATACAACACTCTCAATGAGTGGGAAATGTTTTGATTGAGATTGGAGATGATGAGCTTAAATAACATCTTTTGTATCAACTAAAAGATAATGGTAACGCTTTAGTTAATTTGAACTTATTTAATTGTCTTGCAACGTTTACTAATAGTTCCTCTTGAACTAACATATGGAATTAAAGGAGTCTAACAAATTCATCCAAATGCAACAATAGAAGTGAGATGTCTACCTATATCTTTGTTTCATTAATTTCTTTTAAAAATTTTTATTTGTAAAGGTTGAGTATCTATTTCAAGTCCACTAAAAAATCTCTTGAAAGGTTGGATATGTGATCAAACTGAACACTGATTCATGGAAAAACCATGGGTAAGAAAAGAGAGATGTGAAAAAACCTACTCTTTTGGTTGTGCTAAATACGAAAAGAAAGCAGATGTTTACTTTTAACTAATGGATCAACTCTTTTCTTCTAACCAAAATGGTTTAATTAGGAGATAGTAAATGCATTCCCGATTAAGATAAACTATTTACCTTCATGTTAAACCTTATATCCATCTCTTATTCAAAGTTTCCTTTATTACCATCAAGATTTCACAATATTGCTCATCAAGTTTTTTGTTCAATAAAATGATATATTTGGTTAGCAAAGACATTTACTATAATGTCTCCTGAATTTACAATTGGACATTGAATTGCTAGCAATAAAATAAAGCCCATTTGGGTAAGTGTGACAACAAAATTTAGAATTCATAACCAAATCATCTTAATTTTAACAATTACATCTATCAAATTATATTTTCTTGCCCTTCACTATAATTTACTACTTTGATGTGTAGGACCGTTATGAAAATTGTCGAAGGTTAAAGCAATCAACATTCATTATCTTGGTTACCATATTTGGATGAACCAAGTTGTACCTGAGATTAAACCGCTGAAGTAGATAGCTATTCCAACTTCGATTGCAAAGTGAGACTAGCTTGCTTTGGTCTTTCACTTGAAAGAGCCAAATAATCTGATGATATATTATTCATAGTTGCATATGTTAAACTTTTTTTAATGCAAGTGTGCTTCATTCCAACTTTCCTTTAATTTCTTGATCTATAGCTTCATACCCATTTCATTACAATGCAATAGAAAACCCTCATCCCATTGTCTACCTATTGTAATAATACCTCCAACTTCTCTCTATCGTGTTTTGATGTTTGCACTTTTATATATAACATGCTTTTGCTTTTATTGGGTTTTCATAATTAAATCATTAACATAAACTCATCATAAAATGTCGACATTATAGATATTTTCTAATGCCAGAATCCTCCCTACTGAAGAACAAATATGTGCATAGTAAATATGTTCACTAAAGTCTAATCACCACTTGTCTTCAAAAGTCTATCTTCTTCTTCAAGATTTTTAATCTCTTTTAACTCAACTCTCTCTCTATTTTTATTCTCTATAACTCATTTTTCGTTAAGAAACTAGTGGATGAATGTGTGATTGCATATACTATGTATTGTGTAAAGGTTGCTCGAATCTTTTAGAGAACGTAAATAAAAATGGAGGCAGTGGTGATGTCCTAATTGTCCATACATGATAAGGGAAATTTGTAGTTTTGAAATAGTAGTTGATTGCAAAACCTTTGTCTGTTCGTTGTGATGATGGTGGAGTCATTTAGTCGAGTATACATATGTTTGAATTTGGGTTCCTTATATTGTTTGATTTAGCTTATTTAGTTTTTAGGATTTAATTTTTCAAAGAATTGTGAAGAATATAAGGTGATTGTTCTATATTGTTTATTCCTTAGCTGAAACGTATGGTACATGAGATTTATTTAATTTATTGTTCCATAATACGTCTTGGAAATTGTTTAATGTATCTTCTGCTGGTTTAGTTAGAGCCAAGTAGTTGTTGGGCTTGGAAGAGGGTAGCAAAGAATCAAAATTTCAAGGCTTCCAACAACCAATGAAACTATTTGCTATCAATGAACCAACTATTAGGGGAAGATCTTTGTCTATTTCAAGGGATGTCTTTGAATGTACAAAGAGTTTTCTTAGGGATCTAGACATAGGAAATTTCTTTATCTTATCTACCGAGTCTCATGTTATCTTCAAATCTTTTGTAAACTTTTAATTGGTACTCACAATAAGACTTGGTCCTCTATTTCTCGTTGATCTAATAGGAGTGGATTCATTATTTTATGTTTAGTCTAGATAGACGCCATATTGTGTTATTCAATGCAACCATTTTACTTGGGTTATTAATTAATTACTACTATTGAGTTTCTAACTTGGAACTTCTAGAAGAATAACCATGAAAGCTTCGCCAACCTACCATACAAACTTAGATTACTGAGGAATATTCTTGAAGAAAATGTAAAATTTATTTAGTGGTTGTCCAAGTGCTTATAAATACATCAAAGTAATGTTTCATCTTACAAGATAAAAATTAATTATATTTAGATAGATCTTAAAATATAATATTAAGATCTTCACGTATGCATGCATGGAAGTCTCTCTCGTAAATGGACCGTAGATCGCAGACTGAGATTAGACCTAATGCAGTCAACCCGACCAACTTTAAAATTTAATGGTATATTTTCACACATACGCAGTATAGACTTGTAGTTCATACTTCATACTATCCATGACCGCGACACTTACTTTTTATATTCAACACAACTTCTTTTTATATTCAACATAACAATTATTTACATTGTAACTAACGGCGTCCACGTTTTCTGCTGGGAACGGTAGGGTCAAATGTCAAACCCCAAATTTGTTCCTTGGCTTTATCTTTCACCGACCAGTAAGGAATAACAAGAGCTAAGCCCATACGTTTGGCTGTCCGAGTCTTCACGTTCATAATAGACGTTGAACATGGACCGAACGCAACCGACACTCGAGCAAAAGAAGTTGCGTATGCTTACAGGCGTTCGTGGGATCATGTTGAAACATTCAACAATAATTCAGTATAAAATTAAAAGATACCGGTTGGAGCGTTTACATTCCATTTAACTTCTAGATAGTCAAATATATTATTTGAATGCCGTTTGTGATGCGATTGGTTCATAGGGCTAAGCGCCAACCAATTCAATGCCAACACTTTCGTCCTTTATATTTTTTTTTTCTAAAAGTAACGCTTATTTGTATCTTGGTTTTGTCTGATTTTGATGGGGCTGGACGCTGCTGTTTGGATCTATGAAATTGGTTGATTTTGGCTCAGAGATACTTGCAAAACAATGAAGACACGCCGGAGGTTGACTACCCATAGGCCCCTCCGACGCTCAAGTCAGTCTCTTGTAAGAGTTTTGGTGGCTAGTGAATAAAGAATAATAGGGTTATTAAAAACCGTACCTTTTTTATGATGAGGTAATTAATTTATATAGCTAATACCTACAGGAATTAGGTCAATCATCAAGAGATGGGCCGATCGGCCCATGAGCCGTTCTGAGTCTGAGTTTGGGTCTAGCACGACTGACCCAACCATAAGCCCCCTATTCCTCGAGTCTGACCAAAGAGAAGGGTCGAAGGAATACATAAGGATCGTGCAGCTCATCCGCGTGACAGTTCGTGATAGGGCCAATCGATCGGACATCATCTTTTAGTGCATGACGGCTTGGGATAAGACCGACCAATCGAAGGTAGGGATAGGACCGACCGATCGAACGTAGATGCCTAATCAGAGCACTGGGTTTAATCATTACTTACAGCACGTATCCACTGGTGGATTTTCAAAATTTGAAATGAAACGTCTTTGTAACCGCTGTGTAGCTGCCACACACGTCCTTTCAACTGTTGCGCCGCTCTGGGTAACTGATAACCCTAATTCGCACGACTCAGATTTTGCCACGAGTCCAAGTACCGTCATTCAAATCCCCGACTCCAGTCACTAAACTAGGTACGTCCTTTCTCTGATCCTTATCCTACAAATTTCTTTTCCGTATTCATGTCGTCGACTAGCCCTAGAGGTGAACTTAGACTTAGGGATGAAGCTAGCTCCCCTTCTCCTGTTTCATCGCCTTCTCGCCAGCCTTCACTACGAGCATCCCTGAGTCATAGCGAAGAAGTAAGCATGGTTCTAAGGGAGCTCCATCGGGAACTAGCCGCTGAGAGGGCTTTACAAATTGTTGGGCCGCTGGAGGTAGCGGCGGAAATGGTGGAGGTGCCGGAGGTCGGCGGGAATGAAGCGTCGGAGGCAGGGGAAATGAGGAAATTGGGGCGAGTGCCCAGAAGGACAGGCAAGTTGTTGAAAAGCCGCCGACTGACCCATCAACGATGACCGAAAGGGAGCTGAACCGGTCAATTGTCAAAAATAATATCCCTTTATCTTGGGGACCTAGGTTGGTCGGCAAGAACGAACGGATTCATAGCAGTATCG
>JANJEY010000007.1:22068030-22085378 GCA_024703695.1 Erythroxylum cataractarum | reverse complement strand
TCATTATCTCTAGATTTTCAACTTAATTTCAATCAACTCATCCACTTTTGAATATTTCTTATTTTTACTCAAAAGTCGGGGTCCAACAGTGAGTATATGTATGTATTATGTGAATATGTCAATGGCAATAACTTGAGGGCAGTAGTTTAGTTTTGAATATAGTCATTGAATTTTCAAAGGCATATTGACTTGTGTGTTTTATGTTTTAAGCATTAATTAGGATATGACGTCAATTGGTTAATCTTAGGAATTTTGTTACATACATTTATAATTATACATCAATTGAATATGTTAGTATTATTAGTAGTCTTTGATAAGGTTGATTGACTAAAAGAAATGAGGTAGGTTATGCCAAATGAAAAAAAAAGTATGCATTTCTATTAAATGAATAACTATTCCACTGGCTCTTTTAAAACAAAAATTGGGTTATGACTGGAGCTAGTAGGCAGTTGAGAATGTGATATAGTTGAGTGACCGGGGAAATTAACGAAAAAATGTTGATCTTCGCGTCAAAAGGCTAGAATGATATTCCAACTAAGCCAATTAATAAAATGTGGCATAGTTGAGTAACAGCGAGACATTCATGACAAGGTGTTTGCCTTCGCATTAAAAGACTATATTAATGTTAAAGAAAATAAAAAATTGGGGTTTCGATAAATAAATCCTATTGATCTTTAAAAATAGAAAAAAATTCATAAAGGGATAATTAGTGATAGTTGCAATTTTGGTTTATTACTAATGTGTATGTATACAAGTGCTTTAGATGATTGAATATGATGTTAACATCTTGATTAGTATGTTTATTTAATCCAAAGTGCTTAACCATAAATTGCATAGGTTAATATGTTAGATCAACTTGAATGATTGTTGTTTGAGGTTAAATTGGTTTCATCAAATTAGATGCCAATGTATCATTAGTGCATGTTGTATGAATATATGTATTATTGTTTGGATTATTTGAGTTTGTGTTTTGTTTTTGTTTTTTCTTGAGGACAAGCAAAAGTTTAAGTGTGGGGATGTTGATAGGTGTAAATTATATTATGTTCTTATAGATGTTTAAGTGTGCGTGTGAGTATTCCTTAGATGATTATCATATATATATGCTTAGAATTATGTTATTGTTAGTGTTTGTTTATATTTTAAGTGTTTGTATGGTTTTAAGCATGATTTGGATCTTAATTTTATGTTTAAAGAGGTGTAATATGTGTGATTGAGTGCATGGAAACCAGAAATTAAAGAGAAGAGAAGAATTGGAAGTATGGAAGTAGGTCAGGATCGTTACTTGCTTGTCACGATCGTCAAAGAAAACACAGACAATAATTTCAGCAAATTTTAGCTTTTCCAGCGTGTAAATCTTTTTGTAATTTTAACATTTTGGGGCTATTGTTGGAACCAAATTAAGTGGTTAAACCCTAAAAGGAGCCCCAGAAGCCTCAAGAACTATTTAAGAATATAAAAATTAAAAAAGAGTAGCCTCCATCTTACCAAATTGAGATTTATCCAAGGAAGATCCAGAGGAGCATAAGCTATACAACATTTTCCAGATTTGCAAATTCAACTCTAAATCAAGTTTTTCTTTCTTTCCTTTCATTATTTTCATTAAAATTTATTTTTGAAATGGATTGGAAAATGTTATACACGTTGAAGATATTTTAAATTCATATTAGGATTTTTTTTGACTTATTTTGTGACTTGAACACTTTTGATTTCAATACAATATTTTGGGTGTTGTGATATTTGTGTTTGCTTATACTCAACAGCAATCGAGAGTCAATAGTAACTTGATTAAGATAGGTAATGAGAGTTAATAAACTAATAAGTCATGCAAATATCAAATTGATGATCATATGAAGAGAGATCTTTTTGTGGGAACTTAATTTTCCAATAGATTGCTTAAGAACTAGTTGAAAACGTTAGACTATTTTTGTTAATTGAAAGAATGCAAATCTAGAATTTTGCTATCCACTAGGGATCATTAATTGAGGTTAAATGATTCGGCCTTGAGAGAGAATAATCAAACCCTTTAGAAATCTAGGATCGACACTAAATTGAATCAAAAATGGTTAAAGGAGTAAAATAATGATAGAACAAATCATATGCTTTCATATTTGATCATACTTGTTTTATTGTGATATCTCAATTGTTAAGTGATTTAGTGCTCAATTTTATTTGATTGTTTAATTTCTCAGTTTTATTTTCTCTCAAATCGTATTTCACAATCTTAGACAAAGTTAGTTTCATTAGTTTTAACTAATTCTCGTGGGATCGACACCTCAATTACTACAAGTTTACGATCTATATACTTGAGGAATATTGAGGGTTCTACCTTAGGTAAAACTTGCTAAACATAAACATAGAGATAGGTCAACATAAACCTTCCATATTAAGGTTAAACCAAATAATTTATAAATCGATCAATACAATTCTAGGGTTTTTAATTACAAAGAGATTTAAAATAACCAACATAGAATTAGGTGTTAATATTCTTGATAAAGATATTATCATAATTGAGGAACTTCCACGACTCAATGGAAATTAGGTTAAATTGATTAGTAAAAATCATAATTGCATAAGAAGCCCAAGGGAGATTTTAATTCAAACTATCATTATTTTCTTGGTTGATTCTTCATTCATTATCCATTCTATTCAATTTAGTTGTGTTGACTTACCCTTAGTTTATTTTTTCTTATTTAAAAATTAATTTATCAATTTCACCTTGTTTGGTAGTTACATAATAAGAAAATAGTTATTACTAATACTTATAGTTCTTATAGGATTGACTCGTATTCGCCAATACTAGCTATACCCATATTTGACACTTGCAGTTAAAACATATAAATTCATCATCATTTTCAATAGGCTACTGAAAACTTAGTAGGGGTTATCTTCGACATTACTGATTATTGTAGGAGAAATTTGGATTATTTCTTAACCGTAAATTATAAGTCTTACTATAAGGATTATTTTACCTTAGGAAGCTTCCCATGAAATCAACTTGCTCTACTGATTCAAACATGAGATTATCATCTTGGCACTCGATGTCCTCTCGCACAAAATTAACAATTTATAACTTAAATTACTCTTGATGGTGAGCTAATATTATCTAATTTTCTCTTTATCTTCCATCTAAGCTATAAGTTCACTTATGATGTCTACTTTCATAGTTACCTAGAAGAAGTTGATATTTTGGATAGGTGTCTTTTTAATTTTTTGTGGCTTATTGCCTTTTATTTGGATTTATTTTTTAAGCTACATTCATTGCTACTTTTTAAAGAAGTTTTAGCATCTTATTATGCTTGCTTTGTATAGCTTGTGATGTTATTAGTGTAGGAGTAGTTGTTTGGACTTCTTATGAATTTAGATAACTATAAGATCCATATAGTGTGCATCTAAGAGACAAATTAGATAGGGGATAAAATGAAAGAGATCAATATGTTCAAACTTTGGTATTTAGGTAAAGAAATGGTGTATGTATCCTAGCCATTAAGGAACTCATACATCAAATGAGTGAGGGTAAAGAGGAGCAATGATAGAATTTTATCTTTAAACATTATTTTGAAAAATATTGTTTTTATTGTGGTGTGTACCTGTACACCCCAAGTAGGGTTAAAAGAACAACAAAAGTGTTAATTCTTAGAAGAATTGAATGAGGTGCTTTATCAGATTCCCTCTAATAAGAAACTAATTCTATGAGGAGACTTTAGTGGACATATAGGGATGACATAATATAAATATTAATATGCCCATAGGGGTTGTGGGTATGGAAAAAGGAATGATAGTGGTATAGCTTTATTGGATTGTTTTTGTAGCATTTGATTCAGCGGTATCTAACTAATTCTTTTTAAAAAAAGGAGCACCTGGTAACTTTTAGTAGTGGAACAGTAAGGAATCAAATCGACTACTTCCTTGTGAGGCAAAGTGATCGACCCAGTTGCAAAGGTTGTAAGGTTATATATAACGCATGTTTGTCAACTCAGTATAGATGGTTAGTAATGGATCTTATAGTTAAACGTTGAAGAAAGAAGAGAAGTTCTTAAAGGTGTACTATAGTTAGATGGTGGAAGTTAAGACGGGACATTGTGGAATAAATTAAGGGTAGAGTAATGTTTAGCGAGCTTGGAATTTTAGAGGAGATTTTAATCAAATGTAAGAGGGAGTAGTAACTGTTTTAAGGGATACAGTTAAGAAGACCTTGGGAGTTTCTAGAGGGCCTAAGGGTAATAAGAAGAAGTTTTGGTGGTGGAATGAAGACGTTTAAGACAAGGTTAAGATTAAGAAGGCTAAATATAAAGCTTTATTAGATATATACTCAGATAAAGAAAGGATCATCAATAGAGTGAGTTATATGTTGGCAAAGAAAGAGGCGAAGGAGATAGTCTCAAAAGCAAAAATTAGACCTTATGAAAGCTTAAATCAATGATTAGATACTAAAGATGGAGAAAAGGATAATTTTAAATGAAAACCTAAATCAAAGATTGAATATTAAGAATAGATAAAAAGGATATTTTAAAGTTATCAAAAGATAGGGAATGGAAAGCAAAGGACTTGGAACAGTTTCATTATATAAAGTATCAAGCAGGACGAGTGCTTGTAAATGAAAATGACATCAATAGAAGATTGCAAAGTTTCTTCTATCGAATTTTTAATTAAGGTAGAGATAACACTCTTAACAAAAAGAATAGCCTTGCTTATTGCTGACATATCACAAGAGGAGAAACTGGAGGAGCTTTGGAGAAGAAAAAGAGTATAAAGGCAGTAGGACTTGATGAGTTACCTATAAAGGTATGGAAGAGCCTATAAGAAGAAGATCTTACTTGGTTTTCTAAGCTTTTCAATATGGTCATTTAGTTTGCAAAGAAGCCAGATAATTGGAGATTTAGCACTCTAATCCCTTTTTATAAGAACAAAGGGGATGTCCAAAGCTATAATAACTATATAGGCATCAAACTACTCAATCACACTATAAATTTATTGGAGAAGGTAATTAAAAAGAGAGTAAGAAAAAGTGTACCTATCTTGGTCTCTGTACCATGGAAGTCCATGACAAAATCTGTACATCTCCTTAGACAATTAGTGGAATATTGTAGGGACAAATAAAGGCACCTACATATATGCTTTTCATTGATGTAGAGAAGGCTTACAACATGGTACCTAAGAAAGTCATATGAAGGTGCTTAGAGGCTAAAGGAGCTCCTTTTTTCTATACACGAGTTATTAGGGATATGTATGAAGATGGTAAGACTAGAGTAAGGATGACAGAAAGAGATATAGAGAATTTTTTATTGATATTGGATTATACTGAGGATCCTCGTTAAGCCCAATCTTGTCTAAGGATCCTCGTTAAGCCCAATCTTGTTTACAGTAGTTCTGGATGAGCTTACCTTGAATATACGAGGAAATGTGTCTTAGTGTATATTGTTTTCTTATGAAATTGTTTTAGCGGATGAAACAAAACAGGGTGTAAATATCAAGCTAAAACTTTGGAAGAATATGCAAGACTCAAAGGGTTTTAATTGAGCGGGATCGAGACTAAGTATTTAGACTGTTACTTTTCAAGTCACAGATTTGCAACCGATATAAAGAACAAGTTTGGTATTTAAATTATACCATAGAAAGATTGTTTTTAATACCTTAGATCCATAATTGAAATTAATGGCAAGATAGATAATGATATAGTTCATCGTACTAAATTAGGGTAGCTTAAATGGAGGGAACCTTTAGAGTTTTATATGACAAGAAGATACCACTCAAGTTAAAAAGCAAATTATACCATTTGGTAATTAGGTAGGTCATGCTTTATGGGGTAGAGTGTTGATCCATCAAACAAATGTATCTTCATAAATTAATGGCAATGGAGATGAACTTGCTCTATTAGATGTGTAATCTTACAAGAAGAGATAAGGTTAATGATAAGAGACAAGTTAGCGGGTAGCTAACATTGATAGTAAATTAAGAGAGACAAAGCTTAGGTAGTTCAGACATATTAAGCGAAGAGATCCAAAACCCCAGTAAGAAGATGCGAGAAGATTGTATTCAAAGACTGTAAGAGAAGAAGATGAATAACCAAAAAGAATTTAGGCGAGGTGATAAAGAACGATATGGCATTTCTAAAGCATACCAAGGAATTAAACCTTAAAAGGAAACTTTGGCAAATTATGATACGAGTAGAGGACTCTATATAGAGACCTCCTTCTCTTTTTTTAGTCCTTTATGATTGTTTCCTTTAATTTTTGTGTTTTTGTAATTAGCTTAAATATTTTTATTGATAGCACTTATCTCTTTAGTTATTTTATTCATTTATTTATATAATTCTTGCTTGTTTTGTTTACTTATTTCTTGTCTTTCTTATATGTTTATTTATTTACTTACTTTTATCTTTATTTTTACATTGATTTTTATTTTTATTTTTAATATTTTTATTTTCATCTATGTAGTTATTTCTTTATGTTTTTGACTATTATTTCCTTTCAATCATTTTCAAAATCCTTTTTTTTTTCATGTGGGTCTATTGAAATGGTCTCTCTACCAGATATAAGTAAAGCTTTATAATTTTGGACCTCCTCAGATCCTACATCTTGGTAGGATTACTACGAGGACATTATTATTATTGTTATTTTCATTCAAACAAATATAATTTGTTTTTCATGATTAAGGTTTTAATTTCAGTTTCAAAATTAGGATCAATAACAATCACATTTTGATTTCTTAAAGTCAAGATCACTTAAATTCTATAAAATGATTAACATATAAATTATAATAAGGCATGAATCTTAATTCATACATTATTCTAAAGCTTGATCCTTTTTCTTGTTATTTCCCTTGAACCATTTATGAAAATTAGTTTATCCCAACCATTGTAGCCGTACAAGTATCTAATCTCTAATGGTATGCACAAAACAAGTTGAGACAACTTTGCAACTATCGCAGAGAGAATTAAGCAAGGAGTGTTAGCTCTTTTAGAGTTTAAGCTTGTTTATAATAAGTTTTGGACATTTTAGTAATTTAATTGAAAATAAATTTTAATCAATTAAACTTTAATTGGAATTACAATTAATTTTAATTAATATTAATTATGCCCAAATAAGATCTAATTTCTCATATCTAATTACAAAGTTTCTCAAACTTTATAATCAAGTCCAACTTGATAAAAATATCTTTTATCTCTTTAACTCGCTCTTTATGTATGATCCATTAGGTTCTTAAATATGTTAACAATGGATATAAATTATAACCCTAAATCATATTTAGGACTAAATACATTTAAATCCTTTAATTTATCTTTAATTCTCTAATAAAACAATATATATAACCATAGACTAAGATTAGTCTCTAGTAACAAATTATGATCACCTAAATATTTAGAAATGTTCAAATGATTTTGCCTAATCTTTCCACGCATGATTTGTCTGTATAATTTAATCCTTTCATCATACAATATTTTGGTTAGGCATAGAATATGAAATTAATATCCCTTATATTTAAGTCCAATTATGTGAGTTCTCTTCTATTAGTAGTTGATTCAATTAATGATATTTTAAAGTTATTTTACAAAATGTCATTTCACTTTGGCCAAAGATTTTTCAAATTAACTCTAATTGAAAACAACATAATATTCTCTTTAATTATTTTAGGGTGATGAATCTTATATTAATCACTCAACTATTTCTATACATTTCATACTATATCCAATTAATACTGACTAAGCTACCCTTGATTAGAATATGTCATTTTTAGTATCAAAATATATCAATTCCTATGTAAGATAACTTTGAAAATTTCAAATTAAAGGATCATATAAACAATCATCACAAGCATCCACACATTTGTCTATCATAAAATCTATGAGATTCTCTATACTTTAGTCTATGAGATCATCTACTCTTTCATAAAGAAGATACATAACGTGTGCTAGTCTTTTTTCATCATCATTATCATCATCATCAGTCCAGTCTAAAATTTCGCAATGAAGCAGGGTCTGGGGAGATCCGATAGAACGCAGCCTTACCCCTATATAGTAGAGAGACTGTTTTCCATAGACCCACATACAAATGAGACAATATAAGTATGATGCAAGGTACATAAACACTTCATTAAATAATAAAAATAAAATAAAATAAAACAAAAAATAATTAATTAATTAATTAATTAAATCGATGAGAGCTTAGTATGATATAAAGTTCATCCCTCCTCGTCATGTAGTAGGTAGGGGGACTTCCCTCATAGACCCTAGCAAAATGTCCCCTACTAATATGGGTAACTGGAACGGTCAATCTTTTTTATGCTCTATTAATGTTCAGTCATAATAGAACAATAATCAAGAAGAATTAGGGATAATACATATATTCAATATGAACCTCATAATTATAATCTCATCATAATTTTTTTGCAATGTATTTTAATCCTATGGACTTTATTATATACATATGAATATGTATAAGATACCTTTAAATAATTATATTACTAAACTTCAACCAACCGATTCATTGTAGGATATAAACCAAAATTTAATACGAGATAAAGTATTTAATCTTTTTAATAATCATAAGTTGTTTAAATAAAACATAATTTTTTACATTAATATAGATAAAATAGTAATCATAATTCGTGATAAAATAAAAATACATAAACAACTAAAAAATTATAATATCATTTATTTATATAAAATAAAAACTAATCTAAAGAAAATTAAGAAGTTAACATTATTGCAAATTATTAGCATTTTTTGGGGGATTTTTTGTATGTATCATTAAGTTTTTTAGTTTAATTTTTAAACCCAAATAAGACTTGTAAATTCATTCCTAAAACCTAAATGCTAATTTTTCAAGTGGTGTCACTAGAGTGGTAAAGTATTCCTGTTATGACAAAACACTTATGTCATCACTTCAAATTTGTACATTTAGAATAAACTGGCTCAAAAGATTTCTTCATTTTCGAATAAATTTAGTTGCATCACCTTTACATACTGAATATTCTTATTAAATATCTTTACAATGTAGTATCTTTTACTCTCATTAGTAATTAAGGTATTGTAGAAAGTTTCTTAAACAACAACTAATTTTTTATATAAAGACGTAAGGGCATTAACTTCTTAAGATTATTTATGATTATTCCGATCTTCAGATTTCTGAACGTACGGGGATGGTTTATTGTGAATTAATAAAAAGCTGTTGATTGTGGTGTACACTTCTGATGGTTTCGTTTTGAAGTGTTTTACATCGACAAGAAAACATAATATCTGAATACGCCATGTGTATAGAAGCACAATTATGGGGCTCATCACAGCGCATTCCACATATATGATCCCTCTATACTAACTATATCCGCGTTACAAGTCAAAATCTCCACTCTTGTAAACAGAAACAAATGCTAGACAACGCAAAAGATTCCCTCGGAATCACGATTTTTGTTGCCTAACTCATATTCATTCTTTCTCAAACATTGTAACTATCCATCGGAATCTCACAATTCAGAAGAAATAGTTTGGACTGTTAAGAGCACTCACCGATCATGGCTTCTTTTACTTCCACTCAGATTTCAGGTTCGAACTCGGTGGCTGCGTTTGGTTTGAGGAATCGGGCCTGTCTGAGAACTCGCGTCTGCAGAAACGGTGTTGGCTTCAGGAGGGTCGTGGCTGCGGTGGAGACGGGCGGAGAGCCTGATTTGAGTGTCACCGTTAATGGGTTGCATATGCCTAATCCATTCGTGATCGGGTCGGGTCCACCGGGCACCAACTATACAGTTATGAAGCGAGCTTTCGATGAGGGTTGGGGTGGTGTCATTGCCAAAACGGTGAGTCATGCCAAAATCTTTTTGCTTTTTGTCATCGTGAGCCTATTAAACGCATTACTTTCTCTGTTGTGATTGTTTTGTGTCCAAGAAAGTTTATGTTTTTATTTAAATTTGCTATGCTAGGTGTCACTAGATGCGGCGAAAGTTGTTAACGTGACCCCAAGATATGCTAAGCTACGAGTAGGTGAGAATGGATCGGCAAAAGGGCAGATTATTGGGTGGGAGAATATTGAACTCATAAGTGATCGTCCTCTTGAAACAATGTTAAAAGAGTTTAAAAGATTGAAAGAAGAATACCCTGATAGAATTCTTATTGCCTCCATCATGGAGGAGTATGACAAGGCTGCTTGGGAGGAGCTTATCGATCGAGTTGAGCAAACTGGAATTGTGAGCTTGAGCTAATCCAGGACTCTCAACTTTTATTGTTTGTTTTCATTGATTAGAGTTTCTGAAACATTGCCTCACAGGATGCAATTGAAGTCAATTTCTCATGTCCTCACGGAATGCCTGAACGTAAAATGGGTGCTGCTGTTGGACAAGATTGCGGATTGTTGGAAGAGGTCTGTGGCTGGATAAATGCAAAGGCTACTGTCCCTGTTTGGGCTAAAATGACTCCTAACATCACAGACATCACGCAGGTCAGTTTCCTTTTATATCTTAAGGTATAAAAAGGTACAGCACATATGTTGATATGGATAAAACTAAATATTCAGAGAGAATAGTGAAAGAATTAAATTATCCCAAAGAATAATAACAATGGAAATGCTTCATGTTTTAGGCATGTCGGATTAAGTAAAGTAAAATATGATGAACTTAGTTTATCTGTACCTAGCTAAAGATGATGGGTATATATTAGTGATGTAGAACTGAATATCATTTCTTGTAACAGAGTTGGCTGTTTAGAGAAAATGATCAGATTAGTGTCTGTTGATGACTCATTCTTGAATCTATTTGATCGTTTCAGTTTATAATTTACTATTTTCAATGTAAAAATGCAATGATGTTATTTCTGTGACCTTTTTTTCTAATCAATTTCCAAATAGAAATGAAGTGCCAACCACCCTTCACTTATGTTTTCTTAGAGAAGACTTCAACTTACAAAGAATCTCGACAAGTATAAGACTAGTTACACTATTTTTGTCTTAAACCGTATGCACTTTTACACTAGGATTCTGGTTCAACTGATGAGTAATTTCAGAGTCCTTTGCTGTATAGCCAGCTAGGGTGGCACTAAAATCTGGGTGTGAAGGGGTATCTGCTATCAACACCATCATGAGTGTTATGGGAATCAATCTGAAAACCTTACGGCCAGAGCCTTGTGTTGAAGGGTTCGTACTTGTATACTAAGAAATCACAGAATACCACTAAATATTCCATTCTTGCATGAAGTTTACGAGTTTTAAGTTTTTATTGTTAGATACTCAACTCCTGGAGGTTATTCTTCCAAAGCAGTACATCCTATTGCACTTGGAAAGGTAATGAGTATTGCCAAAATGATGAAGTTGGAGTTTAATGATCAGTACTCTCTCTCTGGTATTGGAGGGGTTGAGACTGGTGCCGATGCTGCTGAATTCATTCTTCTAGGAGCAAGCACAGTTCAGGTATCTATCAACAGTTTTCTATTGTATGTTTTAGATATACCGTTTGAAGAAGTAAATGCATAAATTGCGAGGGAATATTGTTCTGAAATCAACCAATGCAGGGAATCTTATTGCTTTTGTTTTGCCTCAAGCTTGTTTCTGTACATCTTTGAAATTTGACTTGTCATGAAAAGCCCAATCAAAGACTGAAGTGGGTGTACATATGTACCAATGACTTTGAGTACTAGCTTGAACCTTTTCTTGGTTATGCAATACACAAGCTATTTCAATTTGCTTTCATTAGAAAAATGAGTTTCTGACGTCATAACTCAATGTGATCTGTCTGCTTCTTTTTTTCATTGTTAGTGGAGGAAAAAGGAAAGATATTAGATGTCTCATTTCTGAACTCATGGAAAACATTCTTCCCTTACAACTTGATGCCTATTGTGTGTTTCTGACAGTCACAGAAGTTTTCCTGGATACTTCTTGTAGTTTGGAAATTTGGAACTTCTGCTTCTGTAGCCTTTTTGATATCTGAAATTGCTCCATAGACTAATGCAGTTATGTAATTTTCAAGAATCTCATTTTGCTCTTACTTTATCATGGGCAGAAATTTGATCAACTGTTTATCGTAGGTTTGCACAGGGGTTATGATGCATGGGTATGGCCTGGTGAAGAAACTCTGCTCTGAACTGAAGGATTTCATGAAAATGCACAACTTTTCATCAATAAAGGATTTCAGAGGGTATGCATTATTTTGGAAAGACGTAAACGTCACCAACTAGATAGGCTTACAGATTTCTGTGATTTTTTGCATCTCAAATTTCTTTGACTGGTCTACCAGGGTGTCATTGGAATATTTTACAACCCATATGGATCTGGTACGACGCCAGCAAGAAGCGATTAAAGTAAGGAAAGCTGTTAAAAAAGGTTTGCAATCTGACAAAGATTGGACAGGTGATGGTTTCGTGCAGGAAACTGAAAGCATGGTGTCTAACTAATGACAAACTATGCCAATCCCTTTCTCTTGTATGATTTACATAAATGGAATTTTATACCCGAGTTATGTCAATATTCAGCTTCTTCCACTTTCCTTTGAATTCAGAACGTTGCAAATATATGACTGAATTTCATGTAATAAGTTTGCTTCCTGTTGCTAATAGAAGTACACATGTAGGTACTTTTATTCTTATTCTCAAGTCTATACGAACCTTAGGGCTCTGTTTTTCTGGGGAATTTGATACTCTGATTTTCTTGATTTTTGCTTGTTAATATCATGCATTTCTTTTTGAAAAGAGTATCATCGAAATGACAATTTCTTAATGATCAAAGCAAATTTCAGTCCATCCAGACAAGATAGCAATGGTTAGCTCTAAATACGGGCACGGCATAATGTCCTCATCAACGGTTGCATCACCATCAAAATAGGATAATCAATCACATTTTCTGAATTATGAAGGAGTTCATTATTTCGATGGTTGATTCTTATGGGAAATGAATGATTGGTTTTTGTTTAAGGATACAAAGAATCTTTTTGACATATATTTTCGACTTAATAAAGGGTTTAAAGAAAAGTTGACGAGTCTTTTATTTAGATTTTCTTCCGTTTTTAATGACAGTTTATGTATATATATGTTACCAAATAACGATGTATCAAGAAGAGTAAGCTATATATATGTTACCAAATAAGGATATATCGAGAAGAGTCAGCTACAACTTTTTGATAGTTGGGGCTGGATTTATTTATTAAAAAAAAAATACGAGCATCACAGAAAGAAAAGGCTAATGAAACCCCAAAGGGCTTAACAAAATGAAAAATTATATCAATATGTAAGTTATTTGACTAACGTAGCTTACAAAACAAAGAATGATTCCATCATCTTCATGTTAATGTATGTGATAAAAATGTAGTCTCAAATAGAAAATTAAAGAAAAGTTTAAATGTACATATCATGAAGGTCACATATGATCAAAATATAATAAGACTAATATGGATGTGTTAGTATAAAAGACTCAAAATCTGATTGTCTTATGTCTACCCACTAGTTACTACTTTTCTAAAAATAACATACTTTAGTCAATTATAAGAGTAAAAGTATATACTTAAGTTGTCTTGAATTCTTCTAGTTAATTCTACTCTTTCATTATGATTATATAGTCTTAGAAGCAATAGAAAAAGAGAAAATATTTGTTCGTTTGACTTAATTCTTCATAAACAACTTAAACACTCATGAAAAACAAACTCAAAACACACATGATAACTAAGATCCCCACTTTTACACTTAAAACATACATTGTCCTTAATATAATGTTAAATGTAAGAAATGGAGTATTCATTAAAAACAATAAATGTGAAAATGTAAATGAAATGAAATAAACTTTCCTTGGGTTGCCTCCCAAGCAGTACCTTTATTTATTATAGTTGGCTTGACTCTATGTTTCCCTTTTCAAGTGATGCAATTTATGTCTTTAAACATTACCGCTTCCACATTCTCCGTTTGGAAGCCTTTATAGTATGGTTTTAAGCTGTAACCACTTTTTTTTTTTTTTTGGTTTTTAAACTTCATATCTTAACTACACCAAATGGAAAGACATAATAAACCACAAAAAGGACTAACCCAACGAGAACACAACTGACCTGGGAACCATTTGAGTTTGGAATGATAAAGAAGCACTTTCTGACCCATAAAAAAGCTTTTCCTTGAGATTATCTTGTCATAGAAAGCTCTGCTCTTTTCCTTATATATCATTGCATTCTAATAAGAGTCATTCCTCATCTTCTCTAGCTCTTACAATTGCAACTTTCTATGCACTCCGACATCAAAATTCATATTGCATTGTTTTATTGCCCAATACCCTTTATGTTGTAGCTTTATGGGAATATAACATAGCTTCCCAAGCACTAATCTATATGGGGACATATTGATTAGAGTCTTATAAGTCATCTTATAGGCCCACAATGAATCTTCTAGCCTCAAGCTCCAATCTTTTTTATTATGCTAAACTGTTTTTTCCATAATTAACTTGATTTCTCTATTTGATACCTCAACTTGGCCACTAGTCTAGAGATGGTAGGAGATGAAAACTTTGCACAAGATGTGATACTTTTTAAACAATGTTTCCATTACCCTATTGTTAAAATGGGTTCCACTATCACTTATGATAGCCTTTGGCATCCCCAACCTAGAAAGGACATTAGATTTGACAAAAACTACTATAACCTTAGCTTCATTAATTATGATTGCTTTAGCTTCCACCCACTTAATCAACATCAAGTAAAAAAATAATGAAATTCAAAATACTGAAGAAATGGTCCCATAAAATTAATACCTTAAACGTAAAAAATTCACAAAAAAGAATGGGAGTTTGTGGCATTTGATTTTATGGGACAAGTTACCTAATCGTTGGAAAATATTTTATTACTTGCAAGAGATATATGCATCCCTAAATAGTGAAGGCTAGTAAAAACCACTTTTCAAAACTTTATGGACAGTCTTTTTTCTCCCAAAGTGTCCTCCATAAATGTACGAATGGCAAAAGGTCAACATGGAAGATGTCTCGCTTTTAGGAATATGCCTTCTTATGACTTGATCTACACATTGCCTCTATAGATACAGATTACCCTAAATATAGTACTTGACTTCACTCTTTAATTTATCCCTTTGAGCCTTTGAAAAACCAACAGGCAACTTATTAGTAACTAAAAAAATTCACAATTTCAACACGTCATGGAGGCGTCAAATTGGTGGAAAATAGTTGTTCATCTGGAGAAGTTTCTCTTAGAGGGATATCATCTTCCTCTTTAATTAAGCGGTTGAGGTGATCAATAACCACATTTTCTGCCCTCTTATCTCTTTTTTCCAAATCAAACTCCTAAAGGAGGAGAATCTATCTAATTAACCTCAACTTTGTTTCTTTCTTAATGATCAGGTACTTTAAAGTTTCATAATTAGAGTAAATAATAACATTAGCACCTAACAAATATGATTAAAAATTTTCCAAAGAAACATAACAAACAAAAGTTCATTTTTAGTTGTAGAATAATTTAATTAGACTGGACTCAAAGTCTTCAAAGCGTAGTAGATGGCATGTGCAGTTTTGCCCACTTTTTGTCCTAAAACCTTCCTATTGTGTAATCACTAGCATCATTGTAACATCTCCTTTCCATACTAAGGGTTAGAACCCTAGATTTATGTAACTGAGATTTTTGTACATTAAAATGATTGTACATGCATTCATTGACATTTTTCGGGTATAATTGATCTATAAATGTAATTATATTTGGAATTGTGAATTGTATGTGTTAAGAATTGATTTGGAGAGTTATCGACTTACAGTTTTTAGTGAAAATTTAGGAAAATTATGAATTTTTGGTTATTTTCGGACTAAAAAAATGTCAAGTGGCAAGACAACTGATAAATGGTAGTAGATTAACTGTAAATGGCAATGGAAATTTTAATAAATGAGTTTAGTATTTAATATCAAGTGTCATTGAAAATTAGGAGAAAATTGGGTTGAAAACTAGAGACAAATGGACTAGTAGATTAAAAGACAAAATGAGGACCCTAAAAGAGTGACATGTGGCAAGTAACAAGTGTCACTTGCCACACCACTTGTTTATATCATGGTTTTATTAAGTGAAAGACCAAAATTTGGTCTTTCACTTGCTAATTACGATACATGCTTCTCTCATCTGCATCTTCTTCATTTTCTTCATCTCCCTCTCCTTCTCACAAAACTCTCTCCCCTAAGCATTAAAGTTGAACTTTTCCATCACTAGGTTCTTGCTATCTTTTCTTCTTAATAAAAAAACCACCTATTCTACTTTGGCAAGATGATGATCGCATATGTTGGAGAAGCTAGGGTTAAGTGTGATTTGAAGACATTGAAACTAAACAAGTAAGTATAAGCATTACTCTTCTCGATTTGTTGAAATGAAACATGTTTTGATGATAGTTAAGTGTTAAATGATCATAAAATGAGGATGGGTACATGCTAAAACATGAATGAGAAATGTGGGTAGATTCATGTCTTACTTTTACATGTATGATGATTAATGATCCATAAATTATCATGGAGATGTTTTTGAGGTAGAATGATCATTATAATGGTGCTTGGATGAGTGCAGTAAATTGATGAACAAATGGACATGGTTGATGTCCTGTTTTGTGGTTATGATTAATACTCTTTTATGATTGTTTGTGAATGTTTTGAGTTGTAAATTGAGGTGAGAATGATGAGGCAATGAAGTAGAAAAGATAATCTATATACAAGATGTGTTAGATGTAAAATGTAGGAAGTTATAAAAATCTAAAAAATTGGAAGAGAGTTGCTGGAATATGTCAGCTGTAATAATTCCACTGGATATGCTTCTGTAATTTAGCCATAACTTGACCTATATATATCCAAATGGAATGATTTTCGATTTGGATTAAATTAAAGACATATGGATACATTGTTTATGAAGACATACAATTCAAATTATGTTTTTAAGAGTTTCAAATTTTGACTTGAAGTTGTATACTAGGTGTAGCAAATTGATGGATGAATACATGTATTTCTGTTCTGTTTTGAGAGTATGAAATCCATGAGTGATGAGTTGTTATGTAGATGTTATAAGTTATGAATTAAGGGTATAATGAACATGAAAGTTATGTTAACCAAGAGGTTGAGTTATGCTCTTGAAATGAGATAAATTAAAGTGATAGTTAAAAGTGAAATGAAAGTGGAAATAAAGATGAATATGTGCATAAAGTTGATGATGAATGTATATATGTGTATGTTTTGTTATTAGTGCTCATGGTCAATCATAGACTTTAATTTTTTTATGGATGATATTAAGTTGAAATGGAGATAGAATGATGGGGAAATGATGAAAAAATTAAACTAGAAACAATAGACCATGTATAAGGTTGTGAATGTAGTAAGTAAAGAATTTGAAATCTAGAAAATAAGGATGCAATTCGATATATGTTGGGG
>JANJEY010000007.1:22043008-22053341 GCA_024703695.1 Erythroxylum cataractarum | reverse complement strand
ATAGACTTCTAATCGTAATAAAAGATAAGACTCCTAATCGGTAAAATAACATAATAGCTAAAATAATGGGATAACTAATAGATGTGCGTAATGGGATCAAACTACTGATTGACTAAATCTTGGCCCATGTGTTGGAGGTGTCGTATCAGTTCCCCATTTGAATTAGTACACTCTGCATCTGGAATTATTCTTCTTGTTGTGTATGTGGATGATATTGTTATTAATGGAAGTGATCATGTGGGCATCTCATCTTTAAAGTCTTTTCTTCACAGCCAGATTCAAACCAAGGACTTAGGGCTCTTGAAATATTTTCTCGGAGTAGAGGTGATGAGAAGCTAGAAAGGTAGTGTTCTGTCACAAAGAAAGTACGTTCTAGATTTACTAAGACTAGAAAATTGGGAGTTAAGCCATGCAGTACTCTAATGACTCCGAATCTATAGCTCTCTAAAGAAGGAGACTTGTTTGAAGATCCCAAGAAATACAGAAGATTAGTTGGAAAACTAAATTATTTAACAGTGACTCGTCCTGATATTGCATATCTAGTTAGCATTGTAAATCAATTTATATCGTCTCCAACTATTCATCGCTAGGCTATCCTAGAGCAGATCCTATGTTACCTAAAGGGAGCTCCTGGTCTAGAGATACTATACAACAATCATGGGCACACTTGTATCGAATGTTTTTCAGACGTTGATTGGGTCAGTTCCAAAGTTGATAGAAAGTCCACAACTGGATATTGTGTGTTTGTTGGAGGGAATTTAGACTCATGGAAAAGCAATAAACAAAATGTTGTGTCCAGATCAAGTGCAGAATCTGAATATCAAGCAATGGCATAAGCCACGAGCGAGATCATATGGCTATACCAACTTCTTTCTGAAATTGGCCTTAAAGTCTCAAAACTAGTCACACTTGATCTTTTATAAGGAAAAGGTCTATTTACTGCCCACTTCTCCCCCAAAGCAAACTATCCTCTCAGGCATCCATAATATGACCCATCAAGGGGTCCAAAAGACCCTGAAGAGGATGCACAAAGATTTCTTTTGGGAATGAATGAAATCAGCAGTGACTGAATTTGTACAAAGTTGTCTAGTGTGTCAATGCAATAAGTGGGACAACTTACATCTTGTGTTGCATAGTTTCTTCAAAGAAAAGGAGAAAATGGCCAAGGCAACAGGGGTGGCTTTTCTTGTGTCTCAACTTGTGACTGGATCCTATACTAAGGTACATAACATAATCATAAAGAGTTAGTGACTTCCCAATAGTTCAATGCTAATGTTTGAAAATTTGAGAAGAAAACTTAGGCTTCTACATGTTCCAAAATCCCAAATAAGCCCCCATTTAGAGATCTATATGTTCCTCATTCATTTCAAGGTAAACTTGTTTTTATTAGAAAGTTACATGCCAAATTTGGTGAATTATTCTTAGTTAACCCACTTGACGGAAAGCAGGGAGAGAAAGATAGGGAAGCCACACTTTTCCCTTTATTATCCAATATGAATAAATCTTGGAATTTTTGGCGTCAAATTGAGAAATTCCAATGAATCCACATGCCAACCTCCAAAAAAGAATTAGCTTAGCAGTTCACCGTAGAGAAAACTAACAGTCATACAAGTACACTATGCATAAAGACATCTTAGATTTGTTGTTCTTTACATCTGCAGCAGAGCACATTGATCAGTCAAGGATGATATTTATAAAGATAAAGTCGGCAATTTATAGAAACAAACGAAAGGAAAGAAGATTCAGCTACGTCTGGACTTGTTACTTACATGTTTTTAGAGCATGTGATATGGACTTCTGTGTCTTTGGCGAAGATGAATCTGAAGGGAACAACACAATTTCATCAAGTGATGTTGCTAACAAAGGAGTTATGTGATTATACGGAAAAAGAATTTATCTTCTAGCAATCGTCAGTCAATCTTAAAGCTATTTCTTACATTTTATTTCTGCAAGTGATCTATGAAGACTTGATGATGCTGACAACACTGGTATGGGTATAGGTGTTAGCAACTAAGCAAACTGTAAAAGGAAGAAACAGACTATGTCTTAAGAAATGAACATGTATACAAACCAGAAATTGATGGAGTAAGGACCGCATCTCCAATAATCATGCAAGCACCAAGTAATGCTGATAAGAGCAGAAACTTTTTGAAAGTTTCGTGGTTTTCAATGGCCCTTTTGGCCCTTGATCTAATCTTGCTCCTGGAAGAACTATTTTCCTCATGATTCATAACTTCATTAGCATTTCCATCCCTCGGAAGAAGACCAAATTTAGCACATCTACACAATATTGAGTACAAAGCAAAAGGACCACCTGGAAGGAGTAGTATGTTAAAATAATGCTAAACACTGCATTTGTCAAAATTAATCTTTTAGCAGGTATTAAGGCAATTACCCTCTCCATCTTCGTCAGTGCTTAGCACTAAAAATGCATACTTTAGTAAAGAAATGGTGGTCAGAGTCCAGAAGATGAAGGAGAGGTATCCATAAACAGTCTCTTTCGAGTTGAATTCCTTTAATTCAATTGTGCTAAAAACATAAAGGGGAGCTGTACTCAGTCGACCATAAACTACACCCAGACTTTGGAATGAAAGAAGAAGTATGTGCCTCCATGTCTCCCTCTGTGCATTATCGAATAAAAAGACTCAATGATCAAAAACAAAAAGAGAATTTAACTGCACAGTTCAGCAGCCCATCTCACCATTATATAGTAATAATTATTGAAAAGTGTAAACCACATTCGATATGTAGCTCAAATCCAATTACTAATACTAAAATTTTGAGGTCCTAAGGAAATAAAACATTCACCTTTCCACATGAATATCATCTTCAAAGCCCTAACTTACACTGTCCCAAAAACTGAAGCAATCACTTTAGAAGGAATGGACATATCTGCACTGCAAACACTCCCTCACAGGTCTCATTGCTCATGGCATATAATGCTTGCATAGGTATCAATTGCAACAATCTCTTATTCTCTCAAAAAGAAAAGAAAAAGGAAAAAGTTTCCTTCAGGCTTATCCTCATAAGGAAGCCATAATAATGCAGCACACTACTTCAGATATTATTCCCACTTATACCTCAAAGTAAATTTTTATTCTTCAAATTTCATCCAATTAATGCTTTTTGCATGATTGAGATTCTTCTGCAAATAGGAAAGGAGGAACTGTGATTGTACAAGAACCATAATTTTTCAAGTGAAAAACCAATTCAATCTTCAGAGGCTCTGCCATCTTTACTACAGTCCCTCCAGCTCGTCCTCACCTTCCCTTAATTTTCTCTAAACCCTCTCCCCCATAATTTTCCTTTCCCTCGCTAGTTCCTCAATTTCCTTATACCTGTTAAACTAAAGTCACTGAAACAGCAAGTCATAGCACATGATGCGGTTTAATAGTACAACAACACAACACCATGAGATAGCATTTAAACAAAAGAAACGATTAGAAACACACACACAGAAGCCAAGAAAGGAAGAGAGAACTCACCTTAAAACGACCGGGCACAGCATCTGGGGTCTGTTCAAGATTCATAATACTATTGTTTTCTTTTTTTTTTATCAGAAGAAAAGGAAATGGGTATAGAGTTGCAATGCTTTAAACAACCAGAAAGAAGACTAGGAAGAAGTGGAAGGACGATGGTTGCAATGCAGAAGATATAAACTTAAAAGGAAAGACATGGGAGGCGATACAAACTGAGTGACATATTTGAACTAGGAATTGCTCTGTTTGCTGTCATTTGTTTAAAATGAGGAGAAGCTAACGTTCACGTCGTTATGCTTTTTCTTGTTAATATTTACATCGACACTCTTGTCTTGTCTTGACTTTGATGTCCATTGTGGACAAAATCGAATCACACTTGGGATGGGGACTGCCGATTTCAATAAGCAACACTGCTTCAGCGCAACAACGAGGACGATGAGGTTCTTTTTTTTTTTTCCATTCTTTTTATTTTAACGTGAATCTCCACTAGAGAAGACATTAAAATGGTATAAAAACAATCTTGCAGGATCTTCTTGGGTAACGAAAATCCATTTAAATGTAAGTTAGATATTAAACTAATAAAAAGTCCAAACTTCTAAAACAATTAAATGCTATAGAAACAGTAATGTTGATTAATATTATTTGTATAATATCCTCAACTAATTTAAATAAATTCATACCTAATATAGAAAATGATGTATTTAATTTAGTGAAATCCCAAATCAGAAGTAATGATTTTAATAGTTAGTTGTAAATAAGGACGGATCCAGAAATTTTTTGAGTGATGACAAAATTTTAATAGGAGTAAAAAAAATTTATGGGATCAAAACTTAAAATAATAATTTTATATGAAAATTTTTTAATTTTTTTAAGACATCAAGTGCCTCCACTTGTCACCGATATGGATCTGTCCCTGGTTGTAAATTTTATATAATACATTGAATTTTCATTCATAAAACATGGGATGTAATATCACTCAATGCAAAGTTGAAAAACAAAGTAGGCATAATCAAATGGGTTGAGGTATATCAACCAAAGTAGCATGGTGGCTTAGGCATCAGAGACAAACAATCACTATGGTCAGGTACACTGCAGCAAAAGGAGCTTTAAGCAAGAAACAAGAACATAATTATAAGTACTTTTTTTATTAAGGCAAGACTTCTCATACCAATAAATAAAGTGGTATTATTATAGGTGTAAGGCAACAAAAGTTTTTTATAATGCAATGAAATAAATAATGTTAGCTTAAAATTTTGACTAGCAACAATATTAAATGAATATAACAACAGTTTTAATAATATAGCTTAAAGTTTTGACTAAGGCAATAAAATAGTTTCAAACTATAGCAACAATATTGAATAGATATTGCAACAATTTAAGCTTTATAAGACAATAAAGTGATTTTTTTAGAACAATTTGCAATAACAAAAGTAATAATTTATTCTTTCGTTACCAATAATATGTTAATATAAAAGTAAACTCTCGTCATTAAGTAGGCAACATCTACATATACATTAAAAGCAATATACATACATTCTTTTTGGTTTTATATAGTTCATAAAGATTTATAAAATTCAACCTTTAACATATTTAAAATATAAAAGCAAAATTCACTAGCTAAAATATTTGCCTATGTTATCTTCCTCTATTTCATATGAAATATAAGTAAATTAATCTATATACTAAATAAAAACAATATATATATGCACTCCAAAATCTTGCACCTTATCTACTCATAATCATCACCTTCCTATTAAAAAAAGAAAAAGAAATAAGACGTAGATTAGAATTGTCAAACAACTAAATGTTCCTACCTTTTCATATACTATTTTCACAAGAACAGGTAGAACGCTCTATCAATCACCGGTTGACGAACATGTTCACCGATATTGTTTATCAACATGTCCAATAACTGTAGTCAAAAAAGCAAGTTAAAACTTAACAACAAGACATGTATAATGGAAAGATGATTCAAGGAAGATATGAGAGAAGGATGATCACTTTAAATTCATGTTTGATGGGAAATAAACTCATCATTATGACAATTAAATTTATCACGTAAAGCATAGCAAACAACTCACCATCACGGCATATAGTTGAGTATTAGAATTCTTACTCTTTAGACACTTTTTAATAGCTTTTACCACATCTTTAGCTTGCTTGCACATTAGAGAAATAAAGCATTATAAGAAAAGGCATCATGTTTGACTTGATGAGAAACGGAAAAACAAAGCATTATCAGAAGGCACAGTGTTTTTAAACGTGCATTCTATACTTGTGTGAAAACTATTAAAATATAAGAATTAGTTGAAATGCATATAACAATAGCATGTCATCAATCCTATTCTTGTTACATGGATGGGAAACATTTACTTGACATCTTGTCGAACTGATTCACAAATACCAATATTCTTTGTCCAATCTACTTCATTAAGTTTCATACTAATTACAAAATATAACTAATTAATCAACAAGCTACTTGTAGTATGGATCTTGGTTCATCCCAATGCATAAAATAAAGAAAGAAAAAGAACAATTAACAATAAGAATGAAGGAAAACAAATTGGCATTAAAGAAATGAAACAGGGTGGAATCAAAGAAATGAAGAAAAATTATTGAAGTACCCAAGGAAAATTAGGAAACCAATAGGGATCAACTCACAACTAATTTAGCAAATTGTATGGGCCTTTGAGGATGAGCAGTGGAAGAAATGAGGAAAATTAAGGAATCATTAAACTACAAATTAACCACATGTTGCAATATAATTAGTGGTTTGTTCTTTTATCTTTCTTAGACTCACCAAGTGTAGTCTAAAATAAAATTTCTCACCAAGCTTGACAAAGAAGTACTCAACTCATTCTATCAGAGACATTACTTTCATAGAACTTAACATAAGTACATCTATAACAATTTTTACTTGAGAAAGATGAATAATAGAATCTTCATCAAGTTTCACCTTAAAAGGCTACCTTATCTTAACTTTAACAATTTGTAAAAATAATTGCATTAAATTACAATTCAAAAAAATTCCTAGATAAAACACAATGGATGTGGAGATTTGACTTTTGAAATCAGAGAGTAGAAAAATCAAAAAAAAGAGGAAGAATATGCATCATCTAAAGGACTAGCTTGATTCCCTAAAGTAGGGTCTTATTGGAAAATTATGGATTTCCTTTCCTTATGAGGAGATGACATAAATTAAAGAATTAGCATCTACCAAACAACCTAACACTATAGAGTTTCATTAACAAAAGGACCATCAAGAGCAATGGTGTTAAACTGAAACAAGAAATATCACTTGTTAACAAATTCTTAGCTTAAAATTGTATTATTTAGATTAATAAGATAGAGATAAGATGTTGTTTATGTCTTCAAAACAACTTTAAAATGTAAAGATATGGACCATATAGAATTTGAAAATCATGAGCCCTAAAGTCTATTTAAGTCCAATTCAATAAAAACAAAATTAAACTGTCAAATTTTACATGCATTACACAACCGAAAATTTATTCTACAAATTAATCGTAATTTTACGATATGGATGAAAAGCTAATCACTCTAGGAAAAACCCCAAAAAGAGTTATGGAAGATGATGAATAATGGCAACATAAATGTCGACTTGAATGATCATAAGTTATAAACCATGTAAATGTGTTGTAAAAGGCGCAATCCTTTATAATAAAGTCTAACAAGATAATAAACCTAAAAACCTCTTATAAATGACATCTATTAAGAAACCAAAGTTCAATCATGACACCCAAGTAGCATATTATGGAATGTAGGGCACTAGATAAATCCAAGCAGTAAAAGTGGAAATTGAAGGTAATTAGAATCATTAGAAAAGTTGCTCAAAGATAATAACAAAAAAAGGCCAAGACCTATCACCAAATACCCCCTTCAATATATCCATAAAGTTTTGTACCTCATAGGAATATGAAATAATCATAAATGAAATGTTATGTTTGAATAATATCAAAAGTCAAATCACAACATGAAGATTTTAATAACAATATAACTTAACAATTTAGTTACCCCTAAATCAATGGAAGAATTTGACAAGAAATGAGCAATTAAAAAGACCTAAATTACAAAAAAGGTATATAAGGTTGAACACAAGCTACGAACAAAAGATTAAAAAAAGGACATGCTGAAAGATAAGACCAAAAAAAAAAGAATAAATCAATAGGACAAGAGAGGATTTGAATCAATACAAAAAGTTCTAATAAGATGTAGAAGCTCACCCAAAGTTTACCAATCAAACGTCCACGTGTTTATGTGTTTGTGTGTTTTGTGTGTGTGTGTGTTCTAACAGTCTTGGAATGGTTAACTAAATGTAATCCAAATTATTATATATCAAAGAAAAAAATTAATTTATAACTCTTGTAAGAGAATTGCAACTAAAAGAACGAAAGAAAAGAAGATACCAAAACCTAGCATTACCTCTTGTGATTACTGCTTAACTTAGATATTTATTTGGTGTTGTAAAATTAAACCTAGTTAAGATAATGAAGACATCCAGGGGATGGACTCTAGATAATAATCAAGTAATAGAGAGAAGGTGTGATGGTTTCCTATAGTCCATGATTTTGTCAGAGGAAGTATGGCGATTGTGGTCATAGATTTTGGTTAGTAAGCTTTAATGCAATATCATAGTGAATGAAGGAATTCGATGAACAAAACCGAAATCTCTGCACAAGAACCATAAATCCCACTTTAAATTTACTTCACCAAATTTTAAAGAGCTTGAAGAGATGGTCTTAGCTTGGATTTAAAGCATAGAACAAAATGTGGTAATAGATCAATCCTATTATCCCAACAAATCAAACTAGAAACATACACTACCCAATAAAGCAAGCACTAACTAGTGGATGATATTAATGTCAGCTACAGTGAAGCAATAAAAACAATAAAAAAAAATTTAGCTTGCATAAACCAAACTTTTAACATTGCCAAAACAAGGTCCTAAGCCAAAACCCTAAACTAGAAATATCAAGAATCGAAGAAGAAAATGTATAACAAAGTGAGACAGATTAACAATACTCTAAACCATCCCAAGAGAGTAACTAAAGATAGAGAGAATGAGGAACAAAGCAAAGAACAATAAGAGTACGTAGGTTGTCCAAACACCTGGGTAAATGAACCATTCAGTGTTCCGATTCAGATCCGTCAATGGCACCACCTTAACGTAAAAATTTTCCATGACCTAAAATTCAAATTAAAAACAGAAAAGAAGAAAAAAAATAATGTATACATAAGGTTCTCATTGTAGATGGATGGAAACTGTTGCAAAATGTTGCCTTTAAATTATTTGGTTATAGTGGGTGGAGCACACGGCATACATAATGTTTGTTTTTGTGCCTAAAATATTATAAAGGATAAACATTATTTTGTAATATTAATATTTGTTTAAAGATTACAGAAGTATTATAGTTCAGATTGATTTAGCCTAGCTGACCCGACCCAAAACCCAATTTTTTTTATGTAAAATAATGTCATTTTGAATAAAATAACATCGTTTAAGCAATAAATAAAGCTCTAACTCAATTTGGCAGAGATTCAGGGTGGGCAGTTTGGTATATAAGGACCTTAAGCTTAGGTTATGTTTAGTTGGACGTAAGGTTTTTTAATACAATGGAATGAAATGAAAATGAAATGAAATAGTTTATAATAGAATGAAATGTAAATGAATGTAATATTAGAAAATTATTATTTAGGAGGGATGTAAAAGTTTATAATGTAATATAGTGAAATATTGTTTGAAAGATGGATGGAATGGAATGTATGTATAATAATAATGAGTGACTATTCTATCCTTGATAGAACAAAACATTGTCTTGCTACTTATTATTAGGGTTGAGGGTATAATTGGTATTATAAAAAATTATTGAGGTTATATTAGGTAGTAGATATTTATCATTTTATATTCTATCCTAAGCCCCCCAAGTTGAAGGTAACTCATTTTTAATGTTTATGATGGAATAGGATGTAATGTGAAACTCTTCCTTCCATCTTATTCCATTCTATTCCATTATAAAGCTTCCTCCCAAACAATACTAACCGCCCTATCAAACATAGGCTTAGGGTTGCGAGAGTTCATAATTTTCATAACACAATACCAAATGAATCCAGTAACCATATCACACATGGTAGCGAAGGCAAAGAAGAAGGATTTGGAGTCTCTAGTCTTCCTCACTATCCACCTCCATATCTTTCTCTTCTCTAACAATATTGACTCATATGTTTTAATTTTACTAAATTAAAATTAGTGGGTAATTTAATTTTGCTATACATATTTTAAATACTTGTTAGTACATAGAAAATTTTATATTTTAAATATACATTAATAAATATTATATAAATAAATATGTAATAGCAGTAAATACCCTTTAGTAAATAGGTGAATAAAACTATAGCAATAATTCAAGCTATTGTATATATAGGACCTTATTGTAACCTTTTTTTTTAATTTTGTTGCCTTTTCTTATTTGCAGCAATAAATTATTATCAAATTAATGAACTAGATCCTTTGAAAACGACAATCAATCAGGATGCAAATGTGGCTTATAGCTTGTCAACCTTAAGACAAAGCTTAATCCATGCCTCACCATCAGTTGTAATCAATTTCCTAACTAATAATAGACTGAATGTAAACATGGATGGAGTGATATGAAAGTTAAAAGCATCTAGTCACTACTTTAATAACTCCATTAGAGTGTTAAACTACTAATAACATCCCCGAGTAATCTAGCACAAAGTAGTATGATGTAAAAATTATAGCCCTAGAGCTACACATACACATGCATCGTTTAAAATTATACCTAATCTTGACACATCTAATACCCCACTTATATTCA
>JANJEY010000007.1:21959361-21974481 GCA_024703695.1 Erythroxylum cataractarum | reverse complement strand
TCTGCAAGATTATAAGCACAAGGCTTCAGGACTACGAAAGTTAAGCAGTTGGGTCACGAGATCCGACATTATGGTATCCAAGCAAGTGTGATTAGTATAAGTTCCATATAGTTGGGTCTTGGATCCAACAGTTGGGGTCCGGTCTCAGGGTCCGGTCCTAACAAGAAAAGAGGATAGAAGAGTGCGTGGAGTGTTGGAGCAAAAGGACAGAAGCAGAAAAAAAGGAAGAATCGACTTATTAAGGTAAGTATCATCTTCCTTCTTTCTTAGTATAAAAATAAAAAGGGATTTGAGAGAGAAACGAGTTTGTGTAGGAAGAAAGAAGAAAACCCTAGATGGAGGTTATGGGTTCCTAAACTAGGTTTGATTTTCCTAACCTAGATAGACTATAGGTAGGTTAAGCCTAGGCCCAACTTACCATTTATTTCATTTTTGTGATTTTTGAAGCTTTATGAATTTCTATGGGAATATTGTTGTTTGACGGAAACCAAGGAAATACAACCCAAAAGCAAGAGGAAAGGTAACCTTGAGTTGGATTTTGCAAACGATTTAGGTGGGTAATGTATATATAGTTACTTATGTAATGGGCAAATTCTTACCTATGTGTGTGTGTGTGAACTTCATGAATTAAATTGTTGTGAATGTTTGAAAATGTATGATGAATTATAACTATGTTATACCTTGAAAAGAGTAATAACGTTTTGAATTGAATAAAAAGATGAAAAAGCATGAAAGTATGAGCATATGATATGAAATAAATTAAGCATGAATATATGCTTTTGTGTGGGAAAAAGAGGAACCATTTTGCTCATCACGTGCATATAGACAACAGCCTTATCCCAACTGCCCGCTTATGGCATATGAACTCCAAAAAATGGACTCATTTTGTTCATGGTATAAACTTCAATTTTGCCATTTCGTTCTATGGAATCCTCGAGCCATTTGTTTGTGAATTATATTGGATTTGTTGAGCATGATGAACAATTGTGTGTTGGATATGGATGGTTGAATATTCATGAATTGACTTGTGATGATAATTGCTTAAATATGAATTTCTGAGTTTGAATTGTGGATGATTGAGTTTCTAGATATAATGAGATGTAGATATATATTGATATACATAAATTCATATGCTTGAATTTGTGGCTAATTACCGATGGATATAAATATATTAGCCACTAAGTTTTATAGCTCAACCCATATTTTTCCTTCTTCAGGTGCAAAAGAAGGTTAGTGATCCTTGCAAGGCAATTGGACAAACTCCGAGATAGTTACATTTAGCAATGAAGTTAGTTCCATTTTTGGGTAACTTTAGTAGCATATTGAACGGGAGCATCCATATATATTTTGTATTTAACTAATGATGTAATGTTGACATGTAAATAAAGTTTTTCAAACTCTTTTGCATTAGCAATACAATGAAGAATTGAAGAAGTTTCTTTTGTGTATGTTCATGTTTATCTTCTTAGTTGAGATTGGGAATTGTTATTATTAATGGAATAGGATGTTGTGTTGAAAGAATTGTATGAATGTATGTATCCTTGTACTGCTGAATGTTGGTGGTCTGGGTTGTTCGAAGGTTTCGTTGTGGCGAGGCCCAAAGTATTCTGCAGCGGATCTTTCCTGAAGGATTTCTGCGCTAAATTTGGTGACTTCGTTTATCTGTCCCGAAGGGTGCATGCGCTAGACTATGAAACATCGCCATGCCGAAGCAAAGTCTTTCGCCGCGGCAAACTACACGAGAGGAGACTTCGCCATGGCAAAGTCAAACTATCACCACGATGAACCCACTAATGCGGACTTTGAAATTTCTTACCAGTTGAGTGGTTTCAATGTGACTCTCTCACTATCTCACAAGACCCAGGCGCCAACATAAAGTGAGATAAAAGCATATTCTTTGAGCCATCCTTTTGATGTTCAAACTCAATTGTCTTTGATGAATAAGAAGGAGATGGATTAGGGTGAGGATTGGACAAAAAATTATAATAAGAACATCAATTCAACATGATCTAGGAGAAACACGGTCGTGTATCTACTTACACCGTTGTGTAAATTCACAATGTAGGTACATTTTTTACACACACAATTAGATATACAGATAGACCTAAACTTATCACTAGCTATAGTTTTAAGTTTAGTTATTTTTTGTAGTGTTACGATGCACTACTAGACACATCACTTTTCTAGTGGTTCTAGTTCACCTAATTCTAATATTTTTAATATAACATAAGATATTATATTAATATTTGCTCCTAAATATTCTAATTTATTATTAATATAAATATCACTAACTATGCATGAATTGTTAAAAATCCCTAAGTGGCTCATCTTTGGTAGTATGATATCATAGAGATTTTTTTGTTGTTTTTATTAAATTTTATCTCAACAATTTCCTTTTTAGGGTCCTTGTTATCCTGATCTTCTTTATACTCCTCTTAGGTATTAGTCTCATTCTTCTTGTTTTCTTTTCTCTTTTCTTCCTTTTTAGTGTTGGTCAACTCCTCACCCTTTAGAGTAACCTCTTACATATGCTCCCTATGGTTAGGGATTGTGTCATTAGGCAAAGTGTCTTGTGGTCTCTCTATGATCACATCAGTTAGTTGACCTTTCTAAACTTTGAAATTTCTTATTAAAGTTTTATGATTCTATCAGTTGATTCATTATATTTTCTAGACTCTACTACTTTGCTTTCTATATAGGCTATTGAAAAATTGACAGGGGCTATCTTGGAACTTATTGATTGCTCCAAAGGAAATTCAGATAATTTTCTACCATAAATTACAAATATTATATTAGGGGTTATTTTTGTATAAGATTTAAATAAAATTACTTGCTCTACTGATTCCATTATTTGGGTTCTCATTCGGGCACTCAACTCTTAATATCCTTTCCCTAGATTAACAGATCATAAATTAAGTTATTCTTGATGGAAAGCTTAGTTTGTCTAATTTTCTTTTTATCACCTTTATCTAAGTTGTCAGTTCAATCATATTGCCTATATTATAGATCCTAGCATATTTGTTTATTCTAACTGCTCCTAATGTCAATGGTAGTTACTCATAGTCATCTCTTTTATTAACTCTAGAGCTCCTTTAAAGTCCTATTGTTCAATATTTTACCTAATACAACACATGTCATCTACCTAATAGATTTCTCTAGAACATTGGAAAATGTCTAAACTTGCATGCATATCGGGAAGTCATACTATAGATGCTTCCATAGTAGATCCTTATATTTCTATCATGTTCATATAAGTTACCGTTGTCAAAATATTGTAGAGAAGAGATATTATTCATTACTTTTGTTGTCTTAGATGGGTTAAATTATATGGAATGGAAGTTCTTCAAAAGACTCTCTCAAATGTTAATTTATTTAATTGATAATGCTTTAAACTATTGTTTAGCTCCATCCATTAATGTGAATGGAAATAACCTTAACCTAATGGTGTCTTCGGTCACCCCGTTGATCCTGAATATGTCATATATATCTAAAAATCAGGCAATATTTTTATTAGGATCTTCATTAGTAATCTATCAATTGTCCATTTTATTAACACTTCTAAGTTACATTAGGCTTAATCTCAAAATAATGAACATTTATCTACGACCTTGAATTGCTTGATTGTATACCCTTAAGAGATGATTTAACATATTCCATCATTGTTCTTTTTCTTTTCCATGTTTTATGGTTGTAATTTTGATGTGTTCCTAAGTTCTTGTTTAATCCATTTTCTTCAATTCGAACATAGTATTCTCTCAAGTTTTCAATCTTTTTTTAGAAATACTGATTGTTGGTTTCTTTCCATATACTAAACTCACCCTTGAAATTATAATAAAAATAACATAAGATAAGAAATAAAAAATTTACAAAAGTTAAAACATATTAAAAATCTTATAAAAGTAAAGTAAGAAAATGACTATACAAAGATATTAAATTAATTAATAAAATTTCCAAAAGTATTTGTTTTTTAGATAACAACACTAATAACTTAATGGAGTGCTTATATTGATATGTTACTTTTATGACAATGCTACAAAATTTTTACTATTATAAACATATCACTTAGTAACTAGGCAAGTACATCTATTATTGTAAGTAATGATGCTCTCTCCTTGATTATGTGCAAGATTAAGTTGACACCTTTTATCCATGATGTTAAAAATGTTGTCGTTAGAGGTAAACAATGGCTTCTCCTTTCTCTTATAGCTCAATGGTATCCTTGCTATTCGCTTCTCTATGTTATACTTTGGTAGTTACTCTAGTTCAAACTATGTTTTACTCAGGTTGTAGTTGTCCTATGTCTTCTTTAATCCTCACTCATCTAAGTCCCTCTTTATATTGTGTTATATCCTAATCAACTGTGTCCTTGCTCTTTGCTTCCTCCTTTGGTTCACTCTTTCTCGATTTTTCCTCCTTGTTCTCTTACATTTCATAATGACATTAATCATTAAGTGTTATGAAGTAAATATATAATCAATTAAGGACACATCACATTTATTAAAATAAGGAAATGTCCTTCATCAACTAAGACATGTACTTTAGTGATTCAGTATAAAAGACAACTTATTAATAATAATTTAAGAACTAAATTTAGAGAAGAGCACAATAAGGTATTTGCAAGCAAATTCAAATCTTAAATAGTAAGACACAATGCTTCCACTCTTAATCTAGAATAAAAATTGATAATAAATTGTTAATTACTCAACTACCTTCTACCAATTAAAAAATAAAAAATCAAATACTGCAAATTAGCTCTATTAAGGTATCATAATAACAAGTCTCTTTGGTAAATGCTCAACTATAAGGATAAAACATTTACTATAGTTATTCAATATAAAAGATAACTTAATAACAATAAGTTCAAAAACTAAATTTAAAGAAGAAAATAATATGAAGAGAGGAAATTACAGAGACAAAGTGTGAGAGGGTACTAACATTTTATAGTCAGAGGAAGGTTTTGGGATAAAAAAAAAAGGCAACAAGGTAATGTGTATACATTATGGCTTAATAAGATATACTATTGATATGTGTTAAAAGAAGAATTTTCAGTACAAATAAAGATAAACAAATATGAGGAATGTAAATGAAACAACATATTCAATTTTTGATAAATCGAAATGCTATAATGAAGTGTTAAAAATTGAATATGATACAAATACAAAGTCTTTTAAGGTTTCTTTAAACAATGAACAAAATATAAAACTGATTTTTGATGTAGTCTAAATTTCTAAATATGTGGTTTACACCTAGGATTGAGAAAAATTTTAGTTTTAAATTTGATAAACCCATGCTATAAGTGAGGTAAGGGACAAAGAAAGTAAAGTAGTCATTTTAAAAGATTATATTCACTCCTCACCACTTGGTAATACCATTGCACCTACATGTACATTCAGTGAAAAAAGGAAGCATCAAAAGGATATTGGAGCACATCAATGTATACAGGTGACAAAAGAAGTTTTGGTTTCATTCTTAAAAGTGTTATTTTTTCATATACATAAGCCTAATAACATAAACATTCACACAGGACCACATGAGATGCAAGGAAAAATGCATATGTCCTCATATGGGATTGCCTCCCATGTGCAACCCATAAGAAGAAAGTAGCCAAAACACACAACATAATCTAACATACAAAGTAGATGTAATAACTCAAGATGATTTAAATTTTTTAACCACAGTAAACTTAACATGCTATCAAGTTGAAAATGGTGAGGGCTTTGTAGGAAAATTTGTGACAAATTCGTAGGGTGATAGGTAAGGACTTTGTACAGCAATTAGTGAAAACTTTGCTAGTGACCAACAACTAATATCGTAGGACGATCGGAGATGGTGATGAAGGAGGGGGAATATCGGTGAAAATTAGGAAGTTTTACTTTATTAAGGATTTGAATTTTACATATTTTAACATTGTTAGTTACAAATTTTAATTAGTTAAGTTAATAAGTTATTTGGTCAATTTAATTTGTTAGGTTAGCAAAATTTAAGGTTAATTTATCTGTTAACTTAACAAGTTAATTAGTTAAGCCAATTTGTTAGGATAACAAAAATTAGGGCTAATTAATTATAATAAGTCCCATGGTAAAAATATTAATAAAATTTTTAATCTTTATTTTAAGAAATCGGATCCTACATTGCCACGTGGATATGACATGACAGTTTAGAACTCACCTACATAATAAAATATTATAAACATTTGTCAAGTCATTGCTGATTTAACAAAAAGTTAACAGGCGTTACATTGTCATCAGTTTCTCCGTTAATTTAGGTTAAATTTTAACATTTTCCAAATATCAAGATTTAATTTGTACCATCTAAAACTTTAGGATTAAATTTGTTAGAGGATGTAAATCTTAAGATTAAAAATGGCCCTTTTGCCAAAAATTAATTATCACTAATACTAAGTCTAGTGGAACGATATGATAAAAAAAATCAATTATCACTAACACTAAGTCTAATAAATCAATAAGGCATAAATCAATCAATTATAAGAATAAGTCCAACAAACTAATACAATAAAAAAGTTAATCAACATAGATACCTAGTAGTCATTGAAAAGTCAATCCATAATATTATTAATTAACAATAAAAATCAATATTTAAATATTTAAAACATTAATTATAATTAAATTTGATAAACTTATCTTCTTACTTCATCATCATCATCATCATCATCATCATCATAATAATAATATTATTATTATTAAATAAAAATTTAATAAATCATAGAATTTATTTTATATGAAACAAATAAATATATTATTTATTAATAAAATATGATAAATAATTTTTATCAATTATTACAAAATAAATTAATAAAGAAAATATCATGAATTAATAAAATAGTAAGTACTTTATAATTTTATATATTAACAATACAAACCAATTAAATTGTTTTTAATTACTTATAGAAAATAAAGTAAAAAATAAAATAAAAAATGATCATTTTATTTATTAATATTATTAAATAATAAAATAAATTTTTAGTAAAAACTATCCCTAATAACATTAAAGAGAGAGGTAAACTGGGCGTTTATAAAAATTAAAAAAAAATTGCTAATCAATGAACTCAATTTAACAATTATCAATGTATAAGAATAAATAAATTTCTCAATATAGATCAAATAATTGAATAATAATTTAAAAAGGATAAGGAAGAGATAATGCAAATCAATTTGCAATAGCTCGATAAATAACCCTTCCCTACTTCCACTCCGACTCTTCTTAGATTTTCATTATAATTATTCTTTTATGGCAAAAAAAATAATCTTTGTACAATCTTGTTTTGATAAGAGGAAGCCTTTTACAATCTTCCTTCACAACGAAAAGGAGCCTTAATGTCACTTGGAAGACCTTTAAATGCAATAATATAATGTCCTAACCAAATTTTACAACTCAAAACACCTTACTTTGTTACCCTGTTAACCTAAAGAGGCCCACTCATATAAAAATGAGACAATGATGCTCAAATGATTAAAAAATACTAAAAAAGTGTGTAAAAGACAATCAAATGCTTCTTGATGCAAGAAGCAAAGGGAAACATGTATTTATAGGATTTCAGGACCCTACTAGCTATTGGAGCTAAAAAGTTACAATGACTAATTACAGAATAGTGGTTGACTAGTATAGCATATTGGTCAACCATTATGTATTAAATATTGTCATAAACTCTTAGCACATCAATTTTGACAACTTTAAGGTATATTGGTTGACCACTAACCTATATAGGTCAACCAATTAACCTAAAAATATGATTTTAATAATTTCAAATACTTAAAATCAATTTGTTTAATACACTTACTATTGAAGCACTTCCAAAAATATTCACAAAAGAGTATTTGAAAGATTAAGAGGCTTTTCTATTAAAATCAAAAGCTTCAACACCTCTTAATAAATGAAAAGACTCATGCATTGAAGTAGTATGAAATATTTATTGATGGTGAACCTTTTGTAATATCAAAGTGACTTAAAATTAACATTAGAAATTAAAGCATGACCTTGATATTCCTTCTTTTTCTTCTATTCTTAACTTGGTCTTCACGTTGTAAGTTAAAAACTTCATATTTTCTTATATCAACTTCATGAACTATCTCCTTAAGTTTTTTACTACGTTTTATTCTCATTTTTCCTTCTCATCAAAATAATAAACTCATTAATAGTACCTTATGATTTGTTATAATCAAAACATCAACTAGAACATATCTTGGTTAAACAAGCTTAATTAACTTAATTATAAAAGCCACAAGAAAAAGTGAGTAGTGTAATTCGGTCTCTAATCATGACATCAATGACCAAAATGATTTGATTAATATATTATTAATTGTTAATAAAATATGCTAAATTAATATATTATTAAATTAACAAAAATAATACATATTAAATTTTGTTTATGCTTTTATTTAAGAAATGAAAAATATTTCTTAATGATATTTAATTAAATTTAACCATGAATTTATATATAATGAATGAGATATGCTCTAACACTAATTTTGGTCCCCAAATAACAAACACTAATTTTGGTATCCTATGTAGCACTTCACCAAGATATTAACTTTTATTTTGGGATTTAAGGTTTCAAAACCCTAATTTAAACTTTAAATTTTAAATAACTTTTTTTGCTTCCTATATCAGTTACAATCTTTTAGTTAAAAAATTATGCTCATTCTTTGGTTGTAGTATGCTACTGGGGTATACAATAAATGTCTTTTCCTCTTTAACTATACTGAAAATTTCAGTGGATACTTCTTTTATATTTAGGGCTCATTTCATCCCAAAACCCGTATTTAGGAATACATGTACATCCACATTAAGCTTATGAGAAGTTTTTTTTTTTTTTGGAAGTAAACTTATGAAAAGTTAGGTTGCATCCTTATAAACTACTCACACTTAGTTTATAAATTTTGTTCTCGTTTAATTAAACCTAAGCTTAAATTAAAGTTTCATTAAATAATCTTTTCTTTAATTTCCAGAAGGGGTAAAATCTAAACGAACGACCAAATGTTTGAACATTCCAAACTAGAAGTCATAGGTTTCTACTTCTATGTTGTCCCCTGGACGATGACTAAAAATTGAGCAAACTTGTGAATGGTCGAGATGGTCAGTCCTCTATGAGTTAAGAAAAACGAAGAAATAGCTACGCAGCCTCTACTAAGTAGAGCCAATTTTGACTCGTGGATGGAAATAGTTTTAATTTGTTCAAATAAAGCTATTAGAGTCTACCTAAGCTCGATCTAGTAATTATATAATCACCAAGATGGTTTGAAGAAAATGTGAACAAACTGATTCGACCATTCCTAATTTTCCAACTGTTTTTGATCATGGGTGGTATGTTAGCTACCGGACTAGTCTGTATTCAGCTGAACAACTTCGAGTCAATCGAAACTCAATATCAGCAAAAGAGAATATGACAACGGGATCGAACCGTCCTTATATATATAGTCGTTTAAAATTTAGAGTCAAAATTTTGCCACCCACAAGAGATCTATTAAGCATGAACGAAGATTAGTCTGAGATTGGATAGTTTAACAGTCCCTTCTTACAATTGAGACAATCCTAAAGAGTAACTAAAAAACAAATAGAGAACATGACACATCTTCAACAAAGAGGAAATTTTTGCAAGCAGAGTGGTATTCAGATACCCCTCTTCCAGACAGAACAGAACTGAGAAATCTAAGACATCACAACCTCTTGCCTTCAATAAAATTGGAGGTGTGTTTTAGTAGAACTGTTTTAACATGTTTATCTTATCATCTCTTCACTAAAATTTCCAGAAGTGGTAAAAGTCGGCTAAGACCTAACTGTATAAACTCTCAAAAACAGAGAAACGAGTGAATACATATTTACACACGACTCGGACAAAAGCAGAATACAAGAAGAACAGATGTTGGGGAAGATTCGCCAAATCGTAAAACTTTATATACCATAAACACCCCAAAAGGCTACGACATACAGTTATCTATGAACCTTACACAAGAGGTTCCAATTTTTATCTACGACTCGTGAAACGAGATGGGTCTTCCAGTTAATCCAAGAGGAGAGCGAGAGAGCTGCCGACGGGTGATCTCCCTGAGGACATATCTGACCTCAGGTTGTCTCGGTGACCGATCCACGATCTTGAAGTTTGATTCTTGCTTGATCCTCGTTACTTGACTATGCGCTGGACGATTGCCGTTGTTGTTGTTGCTATTGCTTTTACTCTGCTCCATCCTGGATGACTGAACAAGAAGATGACTCAACCCTGAGGAAAAAATATCCAATGTCTCTACGTGCTTTCTTGTTTCTGAGGAGAAGCGAGTTACATATATATATATATATATATAGAAAAGAGAGAGATAAGTGTAGGAAAACAGAGAGAATATCAAACTTGAAACGTAACGGTGCAGTGATGGTAGTTAAAGAGAGAGTTCGGTAAGAAAGATCTTATTGCCGTGGACCAAGTTTTGGAACTTTGAACAATTGACAAATCTAACATGCTCCGTAACTACCCTTTTGGATGGTATGTTCCCAACGCCCTCCCTCTCTGTCAATAGATTCGTACTCAATTGCCTAAATAAGTGAGAACGTTGATCGGAGTGACTTTGGCTAAGAAATTGGTAATGCTCAAGGTTTACCAAAGACCAAGTCCATGAATATTTCAGATATTAACACATGTCCTTCAAGGGAGGAGTTGAGAAAAGATGGGATGAAGGGACAAAAAGGCAGTCAAAGGTGATTGTGTGGAAGTTCAAAGGCTGCAGCACCCCGTCGAAATCCAAATAATTGAGAAAAATAGGAAATCAAATCAAAGAAGGAAGCTTCAGCCTTCAGCTGGGTAGTTCCGTTAATTTCTGAGAGTTGCAAGGGCGTTTTGATTTTGGCCAGTGTGAAACCAGTTTTGTAACGGTGGAGGCGGTTAAGTTTGTTAAAAGGTGGGCGAACGGCTGTGACGAGTTTTGTAACCATGGAGGCGGTTAAGTTTGTTAAAAGTTGGGCAAGCGGCAGTTGATAGCGTGTTGTTGATATTTAATATTATTTACGACATGACATCCATTCTTGCTCATCCACGCATCTCCAAATAACCCAAACTAACACATAAGTATAATTAAACAAAATTGCATTTCCGTGACCGTGTTTTCTCGAAGTCAACTTTACTCCAGCGTCTTGGACTAGGCACCTTGAGATGGATGAATTCTACTTGCACACATTTATGTCAAGTCCACTAAATGGACCGTATTTGTTACAAATTGGGAGTATGAGTAATAATTGTTAGATATTTTCCTACGTGGTGTACAACAATTAATTACATTTTAACGTTTTTAGTAAATTACCGGCTAAGCTAATCGAGTTTGACCCAAATAAAGATAATAAAATAGCCTAATAAAAGATCTGAATTAGTTGGCTAAAGTCCAGTAAGTAAATAGACCACAGTTAGTATAGATCGAATCCATATTGAACCTGTGATAGGGAGATATGATATGAATATTTATATATAAAATGTTAAGATCTCATTTAATTGCTTAAGCAAATCGTGAACATACGAATACTCTGACCCGTTCAGAGATTCACATGTTAAAGAAGCTACAGAAAGGCCTTCACGACCTCTTGAGGATTGACTCTCGTTAAAGCTTCGGCAGATTTGCGCCTGTTTTGGCTTCAAAAAGTTCGTTTGAAGTCATCAAACTGAAATAAGGTATTTTTCCACATTTCTTCATTTTTTCCCTTTCATGTTCGATGCGGAATACGTAACTAAGGCTCGTGTTATATACTATACGCAGTATCAAAGCAGTTATGTGATCGGGTGGATATAAACGAAGGTTTTTTTATTTGTTTCTTCATAAAGGTTTCGAAGAATAACGATTTGTTTTTCAATTTTTTTCTTCCATATGGGTGCTTCAATATGTGCTACATGTGGTCCAAATTGAAAAATGGGTTGAAAACAAGCTTCAGAGCCCAAAAAACGACCCAAAACTTGCAAAAAATGGTCTTTTTCGATCAGTGTTAGGAGAACCACATGTGCCTAACTTGTGCACAATACATGCATGAAGGCGGTGCATCTGGCATGTGCATGATAGATAAAGGACGCATGGTAATGCGGGATAAATGACACGTGTGGCACATGTGATACACACACCAACTCTTGAGCAATAACCACTTAAAGGTGGTGGGATAAGGTGTGAGACGCATGTGCCAACCATTTGTCCTGAGACGTGGCACGCGGGGGTGAGTACGCATGTTTGGGCCATGTGGGATGCATGTGCCAACCACTTGTCCTGAGACGTGGCATGTGCGGGTGAGTATGCATGTTTGGGGCCTCTAAGACTGGTCAGGCGTGTAGGGAGCATGTGCCACATGCGCTATTAGGGCTCCTGGCACGTCAATGCGCATATGGCGTTGACAACATATGCACCTGATGCAACTAGAGGCACATAAGGTGTAGCATGTGCGTTGTACGAGCCATCCAGCGTCACATGCACTATGACATCATTTTGACGTCAGCATTGCAGTGCTATTGATGTCAGCCAAAAAACTCAAAAAAATTCATAATTCTAGTAATGGTGCCCCATATCATTTTGAGTCATTTTTCAAGTCCAATAAATTCATAAAGTGAGTTTTTTTTTTAATTTTCTATATTTATTACATTAGTAATAAATAAAGTTTAAGCCCATAAAAAGAAAATAAATCATTCTAAAGTCATTTTTGAGTGAATGTAGTCACCACAATGACCTTTGAGTTAGTATTTAAATTGTTCTGTTTGCATGTTGGGGGTTGTCTTTGGTCTTGTGATTGGTTATTTGACCCACAAGTGTTGGCCTTACATGAAATTTTGAGATGTGCATAAAGACATTAGATGGAGGAAAGTCATTGATTGAGTGTCTATTCACCCACAGGTGTAAGTGTCGTAAGAGTTAATGTCTGTAGTCTAATAGCTTTAATGTGGAGGTCTTATTTGCATGTGTTATGTATTCATCCTGTAGGTATTTCATGACATGTGTGATGAGATTCTAGAGGCTTTGAGTATCTCTGTATCCTACATTTGAGCTGATCTTTACATCGTCAAATTTGTAGTCTCCTTTTCTATCAACAATAACAATTTCAACATTGAAACCCTGACTAGTTTCAATTTTAAAAAGTAGTATATGCAACATAAGATTGATCATTCAAACTGTGTTACCTGACCATTAAGAGATCCATTTCGTACCATCTCCTCAGTGGACTTTCAAACACGAACATAACAAAGGAATTTTTGGATAATGTTTCCCAAAGGTACAAGATCTCGTCTCATGCAGAGACAAGTACCTTGATCAAGGAATTGCTCTCTATGACGAACACTAGAGAAGGGAGAGTATGAGAATACATAATCAGGATGGTCCACCTCTGGAGCAAGTTGAAGCCGCTGAATATTCTGCTACCTGATGCCTTGGTAGTGCACCAAGCTTTAAACACACTCCCTTTAGAGTTTGGTGTTTTGTTCACTGCATATAATTTGCAAGATGAGGCTTAGGAAATCAATGCTTTGATTACCTATTATGTTTCAAAAGAGAAAAAGCTAAAAAAATTTCCTCATATAGCCTTATTTGCAATAACCAAAGGAAAGAGAAAGGTCAAGGCCGAAAGATTTAAAGGTAAGAAATCCAAATTCTCTCCACTTGTGCATACTGGTCAGTCTAGTATCGTTAAAGGGCTACAAGATGTGAAGAATATGAGGTGCTTCTTTTATAAGAAGAAGAGACATAAAAAGTTATATTGCTAGAAATATAAAGCCTAGAAGGAAAAAAATATTGTCAAGTAACTCCTTGGTTTTTATGATTCAAGAATATAATCTTGCTATAGCCACATCCAATTTTAGGTGGCTATGTTGGACCCCGCTTATTTTTGGAATCCAACTATTGCGAAATCATGAAACTCGAGCTTACTCTAATATCACAACTATTAACCCCGTTTCCGAAGCCCAACATTCGGAGTCTTAAACCTTGTGCTTAAAACCCTGTAGGTCATTTGTTGTCATTCCACAATAGTGGTGAGCGCATACTAATCAAATATCAAAATCACATCTTGACTTCTTCATAGAAATTGAAGCTCTAAGCCTCTAGTTTGCTTTGAAGCAAAACTCATCTCAATCGGAGCTCTAAAGCTCATGATATGCTTAAAAAGCTAAAGCATGCACATACTCCAATTATGATCTCATAACCAACCCCTCACTTACTTTAATGTAAACTTCCTCAAAATAAATCCAAAAGATACCCTTTTTTATGGAGAGATAGCCAAAGATATTAGAAATCTATTGCTTTAAGAATCACTTCACTTGAAGGTAGGATGAGGGAGTTATTCCCAAAAGAATATAACATATTTATGCCCTCAATCAATTGGTACCTATCTTGGTGAGATCGCCATAACTTTCAATGTAGATGTCTAAATGAGTTTTTTTTAGACCATTTGAAAGAATACTTCTAGATCTACAAATTTTATGAAGACTAAAAAATCATATTCGGCCTCTAAAAGTGTCAAAAATCTCCATTTCCTTAAGCTGACCCGTGAATGTCTGTTAAACGGACATCCATGTCCGTTTAACAGACATGTATCGGGTTTGGGAGCTCATTTGGCTGAGAAAGTCCGTTAAACGGACATCCATGTCTGTTAACGGACATAGACTAGCCAAGGGGTGTTTTTACACCCGAGAATATCCGTTTAACGGACCTTATGTCCATTAAACGGACATTGGGGTTCCCCAAGGTCCCCCAATGCCTCTCTAGTGCTTCCAACTTCCACCCTAACATCATATACACTTATAATCTTCATAAATTCACTTATTCAAATGCCTAAACACTTCATAACAATCCAACAACAAATTCATTTCACAAACTTCTCAAATCCCAGCTCATTTGGTTCATCAAAGCCCCAATTTCCCATCAATCACCCTAGTTGTCACAACCACAAATCATAAGCAACATCCTAACTTGTAACAATCATATCTCTCCATTCCAACTTCCACAAATCACAAACTTCATATCGTTGAAAAGATTAAAAGATCTTCTACAACTTCCAAGAAGACAAATTTTATCAATTCTACCTAAATAATTCCATAATTTCACTTGAATCCAGAACACAATCCTACCCTTATGAAAGGTTGAAAATAGCAATGAAAAA
>JANJEY010000007.1:21934525-21949772 GCA_024703695.1 Erythroxylum cataractarum | reverse complement strand
TACTCTCCTAACACTTCAATTTAATCTCTTATGTCACACAACCTCATTAACATTAACATGTTAATTAATTTCCAACACACATAAGTCTATCAAGACCTCAAAAATTAATCTAATCATGCTTAATCAAATAAAAAAAATTCAGGGCCCAACAGGCTAGATAGTGGAGCATCTAATCATGTTGCCTCCACAATGCAGGGGTTCATATCTAGGAGAAAATCAAATAAAAGGGAGAAGAAATTAATGGTTGGAAACAATGAAGAACTTAGCGTAATGTATGTAGGGGATGTATGTTTAAACCTCAATACAGGGTTTGTGCTTATATTATAGGACATATTTTATATAACATCTTTTTGTCAGAATCTGATCTCTGTATCAGTGTTAGACAAAAAAAGTTATCATTTTATCATTGATACTTATGTTGCACGATTATATTTTAATGCAAAACATATTGTTACGACCTTCTTATCATATGGATTACCCCTCATGAAATGTATGCTTCTTCATATATTGCTGAATAGGTTACTCGAAAGAGACTTTTGATTAAAGAAAAGTCTTACATGTTGTGGTATAAAAGATTACCCTACATTTTCAAAGAGAGAGTTGAAAGATTGATAAAGAAGAACATTCTCCCAACTTTAGATTTTGAGGGTTTAGAAATATATGTTGATTGTTGCAGAGGTAAGTTGACCAAAATAAAGAAAAAAAAGGTCAACTTGAGCATCTGGCTTATTAGATCTCATACATATGGATATTAGTGGACCTTATACAGCTACTTTGTCTCATTCTAGATATTTTCTAATGTTTATTAATGATTATTCCCATTATGGTTATGTGTTCTTACTTAAAGAAAAGTTTGAAGTTCTTGAAAAATTCAAGATCATTACGACTAAAGTGGAGAAACAATTGGGGAAATCTATCAAGATTGTCAGATCTGACCATAGAGGAGAGTATTATGGAAAACATGGGGTTTTAGGATAAGAAAAGGGTCCATTTTCAAGATATATGGAATCATGTGGAATAATGACCTAGTTTACTATGCCAGGTAGTCCTGAGAAAAATGATGTGACTGAAATGTGTAACTGCACCCTAAAGGATATGATGAGGTCAATGTAGAGCAGGACTATCCTTCTTGATTTTCTTTAGGTTAAAGCCATCAAGACGACATTGTATATACTTAACATAGTCTTGAGTAAGTGACTGTCGAAGATGCCTTTTGAGATTTGGAAATGGTGGAAGCCAAGCCTTGTACACATTCGTGTATAGGATTGCCCTACTGAGATACGCTTGTGTAATCCTTATAAAAGTAAATTGCATGCTCGTTCTATTCGTTTCTATTTAGTTAGATACCCTAACTACTCTAAAGTTTAAAGATTCTACTATAAATAAGTAGAGTTTAGAATTGTGGAATCACAAATAGCTAAGTTTTTTAAATATGATGTCTTTAATGAGGGTGACCCTTCGCACTTTTCAAATGATAGCAGCATGGATACTACAGTTATTTCGTATCCACCAATCATACAATCAGATCTAGTGGATCAAGGTCTTAGTACCATGCCCATATAGGAATAGGAATTCATACCTATATAAACAGAGGTTCCTAAGGTACAAGAATCAATGCAGTTATGGAGATCCACTAGAGTGAGACGGCCTGTTATTCCATTTGATTATATAGTCTATTTGGGTGAATAGGACTATGATATTAGTTACTTTTTCATAAGCTGTTTTTTAGAACACATGCAGATTTGTAATGGGAAGCAATGAATGGCAAGATGCAATCCATGAAGCATAGCAAGGTATGGGAGCTAATTGATTTGCCTTGACATTGCAAACCCATCAGTTGTAAATGAATGTTCAAGACCAAGAAGGATGCTCAGGGTAAAATTGAGCAATTTAAGGCTTAGTTGGTTACCCTAGGGTTCATTAAGAGAGAAGGGCTACCTTTAATGTTACCTTCTCTCCCATATCCTTTAAGGTTGCATTCAGAGTAATCTGGCAATAGTAGCTTATTATGATATGTAGTTATATCAGATGGATGTTAAAACCAGTTTCCTAAATAGTGACCTTTATGAGGAGGTTTATATGGATTAAACTAAAGGATTTCAGGATAAAAAAAAGTCTGTAAAGGTTTGCTAATTGAGAAATTTGATATATTGTTTGAAACAGACTTCTAAATAATGGTAACTTAAGTTTGATAAGGTTGTGACCTCTTTTGACTTTGTGGAAAATAAAGTTGAAAGATGTTTGTACTACAAGGTCAGGGGGAGCAAAGTTATCTTCCTTTTGTTATCTACGGATGATATCTTACTTGCATTAAATGACTTGACCATGTTGCATGACGTGAAACAACTTTTAGCCAAGCATTTTGACATGAAAGACCTTAGTGAAACATTTTTTGTCTTAGGTACTCAGATTCATTGGGTTAAATCTCAACACTTCTTAAGCCTTTTACAGAGTGCATACACTAAGCAAGTACTACAAAGGCTTAATATGGCATATTGTAAACCTGTTGTAGCACCTATCTCCCATAGTGAGAGATTATCTTTGGCATAGTGTCCAAAGAATGAGGAAGAGAGAGAGGCTCTGAAGAATGTGCCTTATTTTAGTGCAATTGGTAACCTGATGTATGCTTAGGTGTGCACTAGACTGGACATTGCATTTACTGTTAGACTATTGGGTAGATTCTGACTAACCCAAGAATAGACCACTAGAATGCAGTTAAACGAGTGCTTAGATATTTAAAGGGAAATAAGGATTATATATTGACATTTAAAGGGCTCAACCATCTAAACGTCATAAGGTATATATATTTGGATTTTCCTATATGTCTGGATTATAGAAAACCCATTTCAGGTTACATCTTCATGTTAGCAGATTGTGTATTATCGTGGAAGAGTATCAAGCAGACACTAGTGACTTCCTCGACTATGCACCTAGAGTTTGTTGCATGTTATGGGGATGCTACATAGACAATTTGGCTTAGAAATTTGATTTTTTAAGTTGTCTGTATTTGGCTTAGTGGCTAAACCCATTTGGTGTTATTGTGATAATCTATTTGTTTTGTTATTCAGTAAAAGTAATAAGAACATCATAAGTTCTAAGCATTTGAAGGTCAAGTATTTGAACATCAAAGAGTTGATACAAAAAAGTGACATTGAGGTGGAGCTTTGGGGACTAAGGAGATGCTTGGTGATCATTTATCTAAAGGACTTTTTCCACTTATTTTTGAGAGACATGTATACAGTATGAGTGTACTGAAGTCCGTAGACAATATTAGCTAGGGATCATTGTGTTTGCTCCTTATATGTTTATATGTTTTCATGTATTATGAAAGTATGGTTGTTTAAGAATAAAGATTAGTTGTATGTGTTATTATATATTGCATAATATAGGTAAAAGTCTTAAGGTCTATGTGAATCTTAAGTATTGTAAAGGTCATTGGGCTTATATACAAATTGACCTTGAGCCTACATCATCAGGACATATATAGATGTATATGTATATCAATGGATTTTGACATGACATAGGGGGATATAAGTGTTTAATCCCATAAAGGTTTATTCATTACATATAAGTGTTTATTCATTCATGTTTCCTCATTTTAATGCTTAATAAAAATCTATAACTTGGAAACTAGTGAGATGATCTGATCTGCAATCTCATAAGTGTATGCAATAAACACATTTCAAACTGTAGTTTTGTGGGGCCAAAGAAAACAGTAATTATATGTCTGATAAGAGAACAAGACATGCTCAACTAGTAAGATGAGACACAGGTAAGCAATGAAATTAAAAAGAAAAGGCAAGAATCGAATTTTTTTAGTACACTAATTAGTGATCTGATTATACACTCATAATACGTAGTTTTGTACGTGCTTCAATATTAGTGAGCTGTTTTACATAGTGGCTTTAAGAACAAATGTCCGTATGCATTATGGAATCTTTCTTCTAAGATTTGTGCACCTCATGACAGATGCTTCTATATTTGTATTGGTATTAGTAAGTTTGATATACTAATTCTAAAAGCATAATCATATAGGAATATGCTTTTCCGATTCTATCATTTAGATAATTAAGCATTTTATGGTGAAAAAAGGTTTAATCAGATTGTTTGTCTCAAGAATTTGCTAAATAAGTATAAACATTTTTGTAATTTTTGGGAGAAAGGGAGATCATCTGTTTCTATATAATACATGTTTAATATTATATATATGTTTCAGTGGTGAAGTGATGTTCTAAATAGTATTTTAATTGATGTTTAATGATTTCTTTTACCATATTGAAATGATTAAAGGGTTGTATCAAAATTTAAACTTATAGTAAAAGAAAGATTGTTAATTTGTTCTCTCTTAGATCCATTAATTATAATAGTTTATGATTTTGAACAATTTATGAAAGCTTTTGCGTGGAGAAAGTTGTGCAGTATTCTTTTTGTATCATTGATGTGTGTCAACTATATTTATTTTAATCGCAATTGCATGGTATAGATTGAGCTAGTACAGACGAGTACGAGCTAATCCATCAAGTTTGTCAGTCAATTACTAACTATTTGCAATTTTTTTAAGTTAGAAATTATATTAACTTTCAAATAGTGTTGAGTTAGTATACAATGTGACTTGATGCTAGGTGAGGGATTCCACCCGTTTTCTTAAGAAAACAAAGGACACCAAGCTAGTTGGCATTGTTTTGTAGGCTAAGAGAGTAGCCACAACTAGTTTAACATTGTTTGACAGTTATAAAAATGGTTAAAAAAAATTGACTCTCTCATTAAGCAATTAGGATACTATTACTAAATTTTATCAATCAATCTCCATCTCTGTGCTACTAGGATTGCATTTTCCTCATGGAGTCTAAATGTAAGAATATGTTCCTTTACGCAATTAAAGATTGTGAAGCTCAATTCTTCCACTTTCTTCACTTAATTCTTGAATAATTTGTGATTTCTTTCTAGTCAGAGAGCGTGAACTAAAAAGCTTAAAGCAAGTTTTTCAATGATCCACTCTAGATGTATTCGTTTATGATGACTACAAAATAAGGTAAGGAGCTCCCTCCATTTCCCATTTATATGATGAAAAATCCCTAAATCAATAAGTTGTTTTAGAATTTGTCAAGAGTATTGACATTCAAAATATAAATGTTCCATACTTTCAGTTTCTTGTTTGCATAACACACGTCTATTTGATACATTCATGAATTTCTTTATTCTATCCTTTATGTCCAATTTTCCCTTCACAGGTACCCATCAGATTATGGAAGGCCGTAGATAGGCTTGCTTGAACAAGACTATATCATGCCATTTAATAATAGGTACCTAGGTAATCATTAGTTTTCTACATATTTCGTTTGTGAAACTACCTATTTGATGATGCTTCAAATGCATTTGATACTCAGTATAGGGACTAGGGGGATTAGTATATACCTTTCATGCCCTGATCCCTTAATGATTTAACTGTAGGTTGTGATAGCCTCCTAAGATTGAGACTTTGTTGTTAAATACTGACCTTAAATAGTTGAGTTTTGGGATCCCAGATAATGGTCCCAAGTTAGACTAGTTATCTATCAAAAGTTGGCAATGGATCTATCTCCAATCTTATATAGAAGGCTTCATCTCTATTGTTCCATTAGCTTAATGATCCTCCCTAAGGTCCATGATGACCCCTATTTAGCCCCCTACCCTTAAATATTTCCATGTTTAATGAAATAGGAGTGTAACCATCTTACCCATAGGGATGGTTTATCCCACTTTAGACTAGTTAGTGCAAATAGGGGAGCTAGTTTGTTCCATTTCTCCTCTAGAAATTAATAATTGAATTTTGCCCTTATTTATAGCTAACGCAAACATGGCCTTAAAAGATTTTAGTGCACCCATTATAGAATAAATTTATGAGAAGTCAATTTTAGAGAAAAGAAATAGATCACCCGTAAATGATAGAGATAATTTTTTGAGCCCTTCATTTAAAGTGTAACTTAACTTTTATACTTCGGAGTAGTCAATTAATCATTTTGATGAGTGCTTCCATTGCTAAAGTGAATAGGTAAGGGGATAGGGAGGTCCCCTTATCTTAGCCCTTTAGCTCCATTTATCAATCTAGTAGGTTGACCATTAACCAAAGCCTTATAGGATACTGTGGATATACATTGTCTTATCTAATAAACAAAATCTTTTGGGAATCTAAAGGCATATAAGGTATTCTTCACAAAGGACTAGTCTAAGGAGTCAAAGGCATTATGGAAACCTACATTAATAGCATAAGTTTTAGTTTTTCCTGTTATAACCTTGGAATAACTCCTACATAATAAGTATGTTATCACCAATAGACCTACCCCTAACAAAGGCCTCTTGAGACTCATCTACTATTAGCTCAATGACTAGTTTTATTCTATTGGTAAGTAATCTGGAGATTATTTTATAGATGGCATAATGCATTTATTTGTTCTATGAACTCTTTTGATAGGTTTTATCCTAACCTCGGAAGATCTTGTAACTTTCTCTCAAATAGCTCATACTTAACCTTTTTCCAGATTTTGTTCTAATCACACATCATATATCTCATCTCTTAAATCTCAATGCATGAATCAAATAATTGATTCTTTCACTTTTTTCCCTTCAATTCAATTAGATATAAAAATGTAAAAAAAAGAAAACTAAATATACATTAAATTAAAGAATTAATCAAACATATTACATTATAGGGTCATCCTACCTAAATCTATATCCCACTTTAGTTAGTAATCAAACAAAGAATAAAAACTAAGAAATAATAAACAAGAAAAGAAAAAGAGATCATTGTTCTTGAATCTTGAATCTTTAATGATTCCTTGTTGAAATATTGCCTAACTTTTAAGAATGATATATTCTTGATCAACAATAAATATAGAATAACTTCTAGTTCGATTCTCACAATTTTCCACTATTTCTTAGCTAAAAATCTCCTTTTCATTTTTGCGTCCCTCTTAAATTTGAAACCTTAGCTTTTTAATGAGCTACATGGTCTTAACATGGGTATGTGTAGCTAGCCATGTGTGTTTGTAATTCTCTAAAAATATTCAATATCAATTTTGGACCTACAGAGGGATGTGTAAAGAGTCTTGTCTTATGCTCTAGGGTTTAAAAGGGATTTATAAGGCTATAAAGGAGAAAAAGAAGCAACCTATTTGTAGCATATAGGTGCCTTATCTAAGGTTCCCTCTCCAGATCTTCTAAATTTGCTCGAATTTAGTCCAATTCTTCTCTAATTTTGCTCCTTTTCCTTAAATAGGAAAAAATAAGATTTGAAATCAAAATACTTCTCATTTTAAGCACAAAATCCTTTTAAATCCCTAAATTACATGCAATATGCTATAAAAATAGTGGTAAAAATAATGTATGACTTACATATATCAAACTCCCTCACATTTAAGCAATTGTTTGTCCTCAAGTAAATCAAATCATTCATTCAAAATCAAATAGAAAAAAATCGTTGTGTAGTTTTTAACAAATCAAACATAACCAAGAAAATTCTTCATTACTCATTTAATCATAACGGTTATCGACACATGCAAATTGACCATATTTTTGCCTCATATCTAATGTGTCTTTGCTTAATATTTTATACTGGTACTTAATTCATTTGAAGTGTGTATATAGAATATAATTGCCTTTATGGACTTAAAGGAGAAGAATTCAGACGAAAATATAGTGTCAGATGAAGATTCGATGCACAGAAGGAATGCACAATCATGCATTTGACAGTGCACTTCTCACAAGCCATGCATTTTTGCAATATTTAAAAGATTTTGGGTATATATGATTTAATGCACGACGTGTAGAATTCAATAAATAATGATGTGGATGGAGACTTAAGGAAGAGGAGATGAAAGGAGGCATTTTGAATTTCTTATAGGCAACTCCAGGTGTGATCATAAGCTAGAGGAGCAAGAAACATGAAGATTTTTTTGACAGATCCATTGGAATACAAGATCAGACCTCTACATTGCAAGAATATGAGATTAAAAAAACACTCAAGGAGATTTAAAATTATGATTATGTTGTTTTCAATTTATATTTCTATTTATACATGTTTGATTTCAATTCGTTAATATTTAGGTTAGATGACCTTATTTTGTTACCTTAACATGTGTTGACTCTTTTATTAATGCAATTGATTGATTGATTTGTTGCGATCCAATTTAATGTTTTATTTATGTTCCAATAAACTAAGAATGTTATATCACAATTTGATTTTATACATAGAGATTGAGAAATCCTAGGTTTGAGTAGATCTACCATCATTAGAAGTAGTTGATTGCAACCCTAGAGATAGATGACATAAATATTTTAGATTTGGGTCAAACCTAATAGAAGGACTCATAAATTGGTAATCCCTGTAAACTTTAACCTGAGTAATTCAGTTGGAAACTTTAGGATTAGTTGTTAGTAGATTCAACGTCAATCATTAGCATACCATAGGAGTCCCCACAGACCAATAATTTAACAAAATAATTGTATAATAAAAGATCATATGTTCAGTTAGGGGAATTCGAAACCTAGATACTAATTTTTAGATATCGATAATTTTTTTAGTGTTCCCTTAATTATCTGTTCAATATTGTTGCCTATTTATTTTACTTACTTTATTTTTTATTTTCTTTATTAAAATCAAAATCAATTTGTAAGTAGATAATAGGAAAAAAGGTAATTACTAGTACTCATTGTCTTGCAAAATCGAGCTGTACATTTCAGTACTAGCTATAACTACGTCATGCACTTGTGGTTATTACAATATTAAATTACTCATGAAATTAGGTCAATTAAGTTTTTGATGTTGTTCCCGGGGACTTTGATAGTAAGAAAACCTGAATGCTATTACTCTAGTCCTTTTCGTTTCATTTTGTTTTTGTTTTGTTTTATTTTGATTTTGCTTTTGTATTTATTTTATTTAGATGTATCTTACTATCATTTTTGGCTTGTTTATTTAATTTTCTTTTGAACTTTTCTACACTGACCGTGTGTGGTGGTTTATTTTAGGAATTGAGATTTAATGTCATAACCACAACGCACATGGAAGGATAGAGTGAACGGTACTTTTATGGGAGCCATAATATGTCTTCGCAAATTATGACATCACCATATAAGAGAGAGAAGGTTTATCACAAGTTTTCATAGGCTTAGCTGATATTCAAATCATGTCACGACATTGGTGAGAGTTATCACTGCAAAGATGAATGTTGAGCACTAACACATATATGAGAGCAACCGAATATGTACAATCAACCTTATGGTTCAATATACGAGAACATATATAATTCAAAGTGGAGCAACTCTTATAATTATGGATGGAACAATTACGCTCCATCTAGATATTTACAGCACCAAGCACTCTAGTTAACTGGCAAACTTTAGAAGATATGATTGCTGACTTTATTCAAGAATCAATCGTGATGGTGAATCGGATGGATCAGCTAGCAGAGATACTATCTGAAGAGATCCAAGGGAGTTTTCCCAGTGCTACTGAAATATACCCTACAGAATGTGAAATGGCAATTAGCCTTAGTAGTGAAAAACGTTCCTAGTAGAAGAAGATGATGAAGCAAGTCTTAGAAATAAATTAATGGAAATCCTTGCTGAAATGAAAGATAACTAAACGAATTCGAGGTTAAAGAAAAGATAAAAGTTGGTTTCATTAATAGAGGGACATTCCAAGAAGAACTTCCTGAAGAAGAAGAAAAGGTAAGCATTATTAATAGCATAATGGAATACCTTCCAGAACTTAAAGCTTGCCGAAATGAATTCAAAGAAAGAGTTTCTTCACCTGTATATCTTTGGCATAACGCATAATACTATTTAAGCCTAGGAATGCAGCAGAGTGAAGACAAGGCAAGGGTTAGCTTTATAACCGGAGTGATATTCTAAGAACAACTTTTAGAAGAAGAAGAAGTCTCCATCTAAGAAGGTAAATTACAGAATTGGAAGAAGGTACTTAAAGCTAGAAACTTTTGTCTAAGAAGAAGAAGAAGAAGAAGAAGAAGAAGAAGAAGAAGACGAGAGGATAAAGGAGCTTAAGGAAGAACTGGCAGAAGGACCAAGTAAGGAAACTACTGATGAGGCGTTGGTAGTAACTTTAAGTACGGAGGGTTCCCACTTCCTCAATGATAAAATATTTGAGTTAGCTGATGATTCAGGGAGTTTCATTATCCCTTATTTTATTCACAATTTGTCACTGAAAAGGGTATTATTGCATTTAATTGGTTTTACTAACTTTATACGTTATGTCCTTTTGATCATCCTGCAACATTTGGATTGTTTACAGGCTATAAAATCACTTTTTAGAGGTAAGGGTGGAAGCAATATGTTGATTATTGATCTGAGATGATGTTAAACATATAGGTTATGTTGAGCTAATGATGTTAAACAAGCAATACATGGTAGGTGACCCATGAATTACGATAAGCTAAGTTTTATTTCATTTTATTCTATTTCGCGTGTTAGTATATAAGATTTTATTTTTATTATATTATTTCTTTTGTTTCATTTTACCCTTTTCTTTTATGTTTTGCAATGGTGTTAGTCTCATGTTGGATGGACATAAATTAGAAATTGTCATATTGAAGAAAATACCAACTTAACCCTCTCACTCATTATACATGTTTATATTATGTACATAAAGAACAATGTGCGACTTTAAGTGTGGGGAAGGGGTTAATGATTTTAACAATTTTCTTCAAGATTATTATAATATTGATTATAAATTTTATGAAATAATATCTTAAATTGGTTGAAATCTGACCATGAATACTATATTTCCTTATTGAAAATTGTTTGAATTGGTGTGCAAAAGGATGATAGTTATAGTAAAATTAGTTTTCCAAGTCATATTTTTTGTAATCATTGAAATATTCAATTTGAATGAAATTTGCATATTACACACATATACCCATCTTTTTCGTGAGCTTTTTAGCCTAGAGAGAAAATTTCAAAATTTTTAAACCTCTTGTTATTCTTTCATGTGTGATATCATGTATAATAGGATAATTTTAGAACTTGCTTTTATTATACATATTGAGACAATAATCGTTAAATTAGAAACATTGACATGATGAAGGTACTTAAATTGAACAATTTGTTTAAGCCTTTTTCTTTAAAAATTACCACATCCTTAAATTGACCTTTAGGAATAACCAAGTTAAGCCTTAGCCTTTTTCATTAATTAAATCCACATATTAAACTTTATCTTGTTTTTCTATGAAGACCTTTTTATTGTCTTGAACCTTTAAGGTTATTAACATTATTTATTTGTTGAGACTTTAAATTCATGAAAGGTCCAATATTTCTTGATTTGTGGTACTGAGTGTTTGGTTTGATTCAAAAAAAGAGAGAGAAGAAAGAAAAAAAAAGCAAAATCATGAATAAGATTATGATACCAATAAAGGTACATTGAAAGGACCTATTTATATTTGTAAACAAGTCTTGAAATATATTGTGCAGTAAATTTCCTTGAATTAACCTTTGTTATCATCCCAATCATATTATACCTAAGCCTCATTATAACCATTATAAAGACCTTTGGATTTTTGTTTCTAGTTTATACGTAAGTGGTGAAGATGTGATTTTATTGAAATCCTACGGTAAAAAATTTAATATGCATTAATTGAGAGTTTTGATACTTTTTATCCTAAACACATGAGTGCATTGAGTGACATCTTAGTTGGGGTGTAAAGATTGATGCTTTTGACTTGAATGAGATTAAGATGTGATTACTATTAATATTGCTTAGAAAAGTTAATTTTAAGATAACTTGACTCTCATTGTATAGTAATTTGACTTAATAGAATATGATGATGTATAATATGAATGGAGAAATTGAGATTGATGAAGGATTGATGTTGTAAATTTTATAATTTTGATTATGGTTTGCTTAAGGACAAACAAAAGCTTAAGTATGGGAATATTTGATAAATGCATATTTGACCATATTTTAACCCCATATTTGATGTGTTTTTGCTTGATATTTCATACTTCTATATATATTTGGTGCCTAATTCGTTACAAGTGTATATACAAAGTATAATTGCCTTTATGGAATTAAAGGAGAAGAATTTATACAAAAGCACGATGTAAATGAAGATTTGACACACAGAAGGGATGCACAACCGTGCATTTTCACAATATTCATAGGATTTTGGTTATACATGTCGTGCATAAGACAATGCATCAGCCAAAACCTTAGAATTCTATATATCATGGTGTGACCAAAGACTAGAGTGGGAGGAGACAAAAGGAGTCGTTATGAACTTCTTAAAGGAAACTCCAGATGTGATTGTGAGCCAGAAGAGTGGGAAATGCAGTGATTTTATCTACAGATTCATTGGAATACAAGATTAGACCTTTACATCACTAGAATACAAGATAGAAGACAATCAAACAGATTTAGAATTATGATTCTGTTGTTTTCAATTCGTATTTCTATTTATGTACGTTTGATTTCGTATTTGCCAATATGTACCTAAATATTTCATTAGTATTTAGGTTAGATTAACCTTATTTTGTTACCTTAACATCTGTTGACTCTTTTATTAATGCAATTGGTTAATTGATTTGTTGCAATCCAATAATGTGTTTTATTTATGTTCTAATAAAGCCAGGAATATTAGATTATAATTTGATTTTATATGTAAAGATTGAGAAATCCTAAGTTCGAATAGATCTATCGTAATTGAAAGAAGTTTATTGAAACCCTAGAGAGAGGATGACATAAATCTTCCTTATATGATGACATAAATCTTCCGAATTAGGGTCAAAGCTAATAGAGGGACGTATAAATAGCTAACTCAATCTTATAAACTTTAACCGGAGTAATTCAGTTGAAGACCTTAGGATTAGTTATTAATAGACTCAAGATCAGATATTAGCATACCATAAGAGCCTCTATGGTCCAATATATCAAAAAATAATTGCATAATAATAGATAAATCTGTTAAGGGTTTAGCAGGACTCAAAACCTATACACTAATTTTTTTATATGAATAATTTTCTTAGTGTTTCCTTAATTCTCTGTTCAATATTACTACCCATTTATTTTACTTGCTTTAGTTGTTATTTTGTTTATTAAAATCCAAAATCAATTCGTAGGCTAGATAATAGGAAAAAGGTAACTACTAGTACTCACTGTTCTCGTGGGATCGACCTATACTTGTCAGTACTAGCTACAAGGATGCCATGCACTTGCTACAATATTGACTTACTCATGAAATAAGGTCAATCAGTCATCAAAATGCCATATAACTAACAATTTGCATCAATTCACATGAATCGCAAAATTTAATTCCATACACAAAATGAACATACTTTAACTTTCAAACATATCCACCCTCCTTATTCATAATATATAAAGTTAAACAAAATAAGAGCATTAAAAGCTTGTTTGAAAATTTGTCAAGCCTTTTTACTAGAAAGTAACCAACTTATTATGAATTTCTCTGATTACTCAAATAGGTTATTATCTCAAATGACTACTAACACCATTGTTTAACTTCAACCTTTTTATTAGTAAGAACCCAGAGGAGTGAAACTATTCATGCTCATTTATTCACTTATTTATTTTATGTGGGATACAAAATGATAAAAAAAATCACAATTAATTAATGCATGTGCATTTTATATAAAAAAAAATCATAATGCTTATCGAGTATTCATTATCTAAATTCATAAAATAAATTGAACTTACTTATTCAGTAATACTTACTTATTCACCAAAAAATCAAATTCATAATGAATTATCTCCAATAGTACATTTTTCAAAGAAAAATAAATGTTCAAGAATTACTTCTTATTGAGAAAGTCATGACAAAATTTATAAGCTTGAGTAGTCATATCGTATTACTCCCTCCACCAAACTTAAAATAAGCATGATCATCAATGATTCAAACATACAAGAATGATAAAAATAAAGAAAGGGGAGAGAAAATATAGTTGAGGACTTAAACTTCTCTAAGTTGATTCACATGGTCTCTGTCTAAAAGAGATTCCATTGCATTAATTTGTCATTAAACTGTTGATTGGAATATTGAAGATAGACAATCAATCCTGCAGAGGAGGTGAAGATTTCCGTGGTAGCATATAGGGAATTAACATCCGGTGGTCCTATAGGTCATCAAATTAAAGAAATCATCTATAGGTCGTCATGTCTACAAAATCGAGAAAAGTAGGCTCTTCCTCTAATGGTGCAATAATCTCCTCTTACTTTTTATAGTCCGCATACTTGGTAGCCTCCTCTACAACTAGTTTGTGAAGCTCTCAGCCGTCATCGAGCACTCCTCTATCATCCCTGGACTCAGTAAACTGGTCCTTCATCTCCTCACATGCAACTAACTCCTCGAGTTGCAGTAGTGGAGGTATAATCTCCATTACTAAAGTGTTGTGTGATCGTCACCATGGTATTTCCCAGCCAACGTACGTAATGCTCTATATAAGTCAACATGGCTGACTAGGCTACTGGCGTAAATCTTGGTGATGGTGGTGGTGGAGAGGGGGTCGGTGCTCACTCCAGACTCGGAGTCAGGGTCTCTTAGGTTAGTGCATCCTTTACAGCTCGTAGTGGTCAACCAACGTACAAGCACGAACGCTGTCTCTGTTGTTTGTTCTATGCTCTACCATTTGCATCGCCTATAATATGATTCCACGTACGCCATTAACAAGACCCACCTTCCTCAGCTATTAATCAGGGCGCCTCAAGTTCCCGCATCTAGAGTCTAGTATCTCTTTCACTCTAGCTTTGTGTTGGAATACAACAACGGGTAATTCGATTGCTCTCATAGCTTTCTGGACTTTTGTGGCTCTATTGCAGGTGTTGATACTGATATTAGTGTTGAAAGTCAACTGTGATCGAATCACAAACAGTAAAAAACAAAAATTTAACAGATTTTAAGTAGATCCTGATAATTGAATAAACTTGAATAAAATATAAAATGATTTAAAAATAATACCTTGTTTTCCTTTTTGTTGAAAAATCTTTAAAAAAGTTTTGATTGATCAATCACGAGTTATTCAAGTGTCCAGTCCCTGATAATATCTACAGTGCAATTCTTGAACTCATGGTTTTGAAACCCAGACCGGACCGGTCGGTCCGACCGATCCGACCAGTGACCGGTCGGTCCGACCGATCCGACCAGTGACCGGTCGGTGGTCCGGTCTGGTTTATTGTCTTGATCGTGGGATATCATTGAGAAATAGGAATCCGTGTTATCAAAAGATTTCCTGCGATTATTTCTAGTAT
>JANJEY010000007.1:21835958-21852067 GCA_024703695.1 Erythroxylum cataractarum | reverse complement strand
ATGGACCAACCGGAAGGTTTTGTGACCACAGGAAAGGAACGATTAGTGTGTAAATTAAAGAAGTCAATATATGGACTGAAACAAGCTTCCCGACAATGGTATCTTAAGTTTAATGATATCATTACGTCTTATGGTTTTGTAGAAAACACCGTTGATCGGTGTATCTACATGAAGGTGAGTGGGAGCAAGTTCATAATATTAGTTCTATATGTTGACGATATTCTTCTTGCTGCGAATAATGTTGTTTTGTTATATGATGTAAAGAATTTTCTTTCTAATAATTTCGAAATGAAAGATATGGGTGAGGCATCCTATGTGATAGGAATAGAAATATTCCGGGAAAGATCACAAGGATTGTTAGGATTGTCTCAGAAAGGATATATCAAGAAAATATTAGAAAGATTTCAAATGAAAAAATGCTCCGCAGGGATAGTTCCAATTCAGAAAGGGGACAAATTTATTCTAATGCAATGTCCACGAAACGATTTGGAACGTAAGGACATGAAGTCTATTCCTTATGCGTCAATAGTTGGGAGTTTAATGTATGCTCAAACATGCACTAGGCCAGATATTAGTTTTGTTATTGGTATGCTTGGACGATATCAAAGTAATCCTAGACTAGATCACTGAAAAGTTGCAAAGAAAGTCCTTAGGTACTTACAAGGCACTAAGGATTATATGCTCACAAATAACAAATCAACTGATCTTGAAGTGCCAGGTTACTCGGATTCAGAATATGTCGGTTTTGTAGACTCACGGAAATCTACATTCGGTTACATGTTCCTATTAGTTGGAGGAGTCGTTTCGTGGAAAAGTCAAAAGCAGTCCGTCATTTCGACTTCCATTATAGAGGCTGAATTTGTGGTGTGCTTTAAGGCCACGGTTCATGGATTGTGGATGCGGAACTTTATCTTAGGTCTTGGTCTTGTCGACAGCATTGCCAGACCGTTAAGAATTTATTGTGATAATTCTGCATCAATATTCTTCTCTAAGAATGACAAGTATTCAAAGGGTGCGAAACACATAGATTTGAAGTATTTGTTTGTGAAATAAGAAGTGCAAAAACTTAAAGTGTCAATTGAGCATATCAGTACTGATTTCATGATAGCGGATCCGTTGACGAAAGGCTTACTGCCCAAAACATTTATTGATCATGTTGAACTCATGAGCCTTATAGATAAGTCCTTGTTAATATAGTATTCATACATGTATATATACATCTCATTGTCTTGCTCGAATTGTTATGACACTTGTTGAATTCAATTACAGTCTTATGTTTTTGCTCACTTACTGGTTATCCACATTATGTTGTATACAATAATATTATTTTTTAGATAACAATTACCGAATTACTCACTTAAAGTTTGTTGAGTTGAGTTGATTCTGTGATACATGGAAGGAATCGGGTTATATAACTTGTGACTGCCATGATCCCATCAGCTTAATTCAGTTAAGGATGACTTGATAGATTCTATGTATTGTGTGCACTTAAAGTTAATGGATCATTAAGTCGTAACATGGGCCAAGTGAGAGAATGTTAGATTATTTAATGTCCCATGTAATTTATCATATTGAGTCCTATGAAACGCACTCAAGATAATGGTTATTGGGTATTATTGAATGGGTCTCAACTGGGTCACAGACCCTTTTCCTCTCTCTTCCACTTACCAAAGAACATGTCCTTTGGTGATAATATATAAGTTGCAAAAACTTATTGAAAGAATGATTTCTTAACCATTGAGAAAAACATTAGCGAAAGAAGACAAGAGGAAATAAAACTCTTTCAACGATACCAATGTTTAACGAAACAAAAAGCATGGATACAGGTACGTACAAATCATTCGATCCGATAATTGCTTACATTAATAGATTGAGGCAACACGTACAACTTTATAAATGATAAAGCTATGCTAAAATGGCCAATGAGGCAGAGGAAATTGAACCAATGTTGATAAACATTGGAGGTGGATTAAAGAAGAAATGTTAGAAGGTTTGCAAGAACTTTTATTGTTCTACAAGTGGGCATATTTCACAATTGATGCATTAGTTATTGACATTGATGCAATAGCTATTATCCTTAAATTATGTCATTAACAATATAAAAATCAAATCATGAGATTGAAATGGAAAGGTAAATGGTAGGAATTATGTAGTGGTTTAAAAAGTGGTGTCACAATGATACAAAAAGAAAAAAATTAAGGTATTAAAAAAAGCAAAGTCTAATTATCAGTTGTTTTTATGCAAAATGATGCATTAATGGATTGAGGATGTTCTTCTAAATGTTAACAATATTTAGACGAATCCCTCATAGATAAGAAGGATTAAGAAGATCGAGATTAGAGGGCTTAACAATTAATCAAGGATTTTGAGAATGTCTATGTTAAACGTAAGGGATTGCCTCTCAAAAGATTGCATGATTATATGATTATCTTGAAGGATGGATTTATTGCTATTAATATGAGACCTTACAGGTATTCAAGGTTACAAAAGGATGTAGTAGATGAAATAATGCAATAAATATTGATACAAGGAATCATACAGCATAATATGAGTCCATTTTCATCTTTAGTGATGTTGGTGAGGAAAAAAGACAACATTTGTAGGTTTTGTATGGATTATAAAGCATCAAATCATGGTGAAAGATGAATTTCTTATACCATTGATTAAGGAGTTGTTGGATGAATTAGGTAGATTGAGGTGGCACTTTGAATTGGATTTACTAGCTGGTTATCATCATATTAGAAAGAATGAGGATGAAATTCATAAAACAAAATTTATAACTTGTGCTATGCCTTATAGCCTAACAAATGTACTATTTGGGAGTTTAATGGCTTCCATATTTCATGCTTATCTAAGGAAATCATTGTTGATATTTTTCAATGATACTCTGGTGTGTAACTACTCTTGAAGCATGTAAAGGAAGTGTTGGAAGTGTTAAGGTATCATTCTTTATATGCCAAAATTAGGAGTGTGTCTTTACAAGAAGTAGGATAGTGTATTTGGGTAAAGCAATTTATATTCATCGAGTTTCTACTGATTCTGAAATAGTGGAAGCTTTCATCAAACTGATAAGTTTCTACAAACTTGAAACTATTGAAAGGGTTTGGGGGATTAGATGGTATTATGAGAGGTTCATCAAAAGTTTTGGTTCTATAAACAAGTTGAGGGGGCTTTTGTTGAATTGAAAGAAGCTTCAACTCATCTATTGGCTCTCCCTTATTTTCCAAAAGAATTTATAATTGATACATGAAAGTGAAGATGGGTTGTTCAGTTTGATAAATATTAAGGCCTGGAATTATTTCACATTTCGATAGCAGCTCTATAAGAGGCTGCTGTGGACATAAGGAAACCTATAAAAAGAACAAAAACCTACTTCATATCCAAAAGAATGCAAGGGAACTTAGTAGACTCTGCAATTACTCCATGAAGCAATCGCCTCTTCAGGGTTATAGCAGAAAATATCATCTTATTTCTCCAAAAAACTAAAGGATTACATTTAAGGGGGAGCTCAATTTGCTACGTACAACAAGAACCCTATAAAGAATACTATTTAGTGCAGAAGATACTGTCCCAATACTACTCCAGAGAATATTGTGACCTACATCTAAATACAAAGCTTATTCCTCGTCCAATCCAAGTCCAATCCGTTGTTTCCTTCTATCGAAAACGGCTTTAAAAGACTCACGCTCTGCACGCAATTGCTCCTGGAAAATGCTCTGCATGCTTGACTTGCCTACGCTTTGGGCCAACTGTTTGCTCTCTTCTTCTAGTAAAGGGTTGGACTTCTGCCATATAGCAACCATGCTTATTTCAGGTAGAGATGTTCACATTGCTTATATTATGTTTGTATGCTTTATGTGTGTGCATGAATATGAACATCTGTTGTGCACCATGAAAACTCGTCAACCTACTTTTTGTAATTAAAAATTTGAGAAGTAAAAGGAAGCAAGATCCCGTCAGAAAATAGCATGCCTAGTAGAAAAAGTGATTTCTGCTGCAGGTAAAAATACTGCAACGTTATGATGGACTGCAGTTCAACACAAACCGCCCAGAAAGATCCAAATAATTAAACCAAAATGTTCATAGTTTAGTTGCATAATTTACCAAGTTGTATCCAGCTCCTGGTCCAATGACCAAAGAGAGCACATTTGTCTTCTTTACTGCACCTATAGAGAATCCAGTATCTCCAACCTTCAAGTTACATTCCGATATCGTTAAACAGGAAGCAATAAGCTGGTAAAGGATAAAGATAACTCCTTAACATTCCAAAACAAGAGCACCACAGTAACAGTTACCTGGTCACTCCAACGAACTGATTTTCCCTGCTTCCTATTTACTTGAAACAACCCAGAAAGAACATTTAAACCATGCATCATAGTTCTGGACCTTTTAATGTCATCTTCATCTACGTCATCTGACCATTTACTTTTACCCAAGTCTTTCACTTGATCTCTATGTTGCTCAGCTTCTGTGGCCCATATTTTCTCACCTTCTGAAGCAACTAAAATACACTAAATATGAGGATCTGAATATATCGGACTGCAGTTACATATTCTCAGGAGAATTTTAAAAAACATAACCAGTAGGCCATAAGAATTAAGTTGATGGTTCAAGTACAGACTGGAAAGCAGAAATATGATTTTCCTCACTACAGCAGTTACTGACTAAATCTTGTTCACTTTTTCATCTGTTATACATCCTCATACACAAGGAAATAAAAATGTTCCTAAAAGGAGTTCATGAGGTCATTTAGAGCAGAAAATAAGTTACTTCCCTTCCACCAAAAAGTCAGGAAAGTAAGAAGATGTTGGAGAAGTAGAAGAAAATTAAGCATATTCCTGAGATCCTAAATACATTACTTGAGAAGTTCATGGACAAGTCCACCATAAAACACATTGTAGGCCACGACATGATTGGAAAAAAGCTAAGTGCACAATACAGATATTAAAAGCGTATATGGAACAAATTCCAGAGACAATATCTCTAATGATTCATCATAGCAGTGTTTGAAAACAAGCAACAATATATTTGAGTTGCAACAACAACTCTGGTTAGAACTTCCTTAAGTTCATTCCTGGTGAATCATCAAATATATTGTGAAGGCACCTTTCCTCCTAAGGACTGGGCTAAAATTTATAATCTTCCAATAAATGATCACCGATACAATTACATCACAATCTTTTGCTGACATTAACATAATCCTTTTTCAATTTGATCATGCATGCAAAAAATGACCATTGATGTTCATACATGCAAGGAAACCAAATGAACTTAACAACAGTTCATTTTAATTACCGCATGGAAGCAGGGAAATGCAGATATTTAATACATACCATAATTTGCTTCATCTTTTTCAGGTGAAACTATGACCTTCTCAGGCTTTATTTCCTGCAAACTAGAGACATTGTTGTCTGAGATTCCATCTTCGGTGTCCATATCAACCTGCCATTTTGACAAGAGAAACGAAGTGAAATCAACTGAGAAAAACAACTACAAGATTTTCCAAGTAATTAATGGACAGGATTAACCAAATTAGAGTAAGTAATTGACGGAAATGATTACAATTTGATGAATCCCATTTTGATATAAATCAGAAGTTATAGAAGTTTCTAAGCACCAATCATTCCTAGGCAAGAGGTAGCAACAAATGAAATGTTAATCACCAACAAGAAAAAAGTAGAAACTCATAAGCTGGCTTCAGAAGTGTTGTAATTTCAAGTACGTGCAAAACCTCTCATAGAAAAGGAAAATAGAGAGAAAAGATGTAGCAAATATTTCTAATAGGTTCTTTCTTATGGGGCTTTTGATCTTCAAGTTTTTCTGCAACTATCACTACAAAGAGAATAGCTTACAACATTGATCCCCAAAGCATCATGTTACTGACCTTAGAAATGATCATCATGAGGTGGTACCCAAACAAAATGAATGAAGATAGCTAATACAGTGCATAAATATCCAAAAGTGACTGAAAGTGAAGTCAATTTCAATAAAAGGATTTCCGTGCAAGAATTAATTTATTACCTCCTGAATGCCACTTTCCTTCAGGTCATCACCATTGAATAATGACTGTCAAGTCAGTACAGAATCAGGCCATGCATGAAAAGATCAAATTAGTAAGTAGAATCCCTGAGTTTCTTGAATTTCAAAACACTAAAGAACTAAGGTGACTAAGGTTTAAGCTCGATGAGGTTTAAACATTTTACTTCTTTCTTGGCCTAACATTGCTCCTTTTAACCCAAAGTTAAAAATGAGAATTCAGGACAAACCCTGACATCAAGCTGCAAGTATAATGATGGAGCTTCTTCCCACTGGTCAGCCATCTTTTGTATTTCATCCAGGGTAAAACCATGTACATTTCTAGCTGCACAGCCCTGAAAATTCAGAGGGTAATCGCCATTTTTTAGACTAGTTAATGTGAGAATTATATCCTTATTTATACAAAATGCAAGTTAATTTTCCACGAGGACTACTATTCGATATCAAAGAGTATCAAATGCATAGTTCTGTCCACGTTGCATGTTGCCGAAAGAAATTCAAGTTAGTGGTGATATCAGCACCATCTGTTGATATTGGGGATGAGATTTCTCACCGTTGTTATTTTTGCTTCTAGAATTGCTATGCCATCAAGTTATTCATTTCCTTATCAAAAGGAATGTAACAAAACATAATAAGACCACATCTAAGATTATGGTCTGAAGCTTTTTGGTAATGCATGCTCAACACAAGGCAAATAGGTGTTACTATTTTTCTTTACTATTGTCTCTTCCTCAAGTTTGTTTAATTATCAAGAGGACGCCTAACAAAAAAGACAAACCAATCTGAACTTATGGTATGTGGACTCTGAATCATGCATACTCACCACAGGATCCTTGTATGAAGCTTCAGAGATGTAAACTTCATAGCCTGATCTCTGAAAACGAAAATAAGGATCAATTAGAAAGCAATTTAAGTGTATTTAACAGGGTGTAACAAAATCATTAGTAAATCCTCAGGGAGTAACTAAAATATTCATAAATCTTCATCATCATTACCAACAGAAAAAGGTGACATCCCAAAAAAAAAAAAAAGAATATTGTTTCTAGATGGAGACAATAAGCTAATATTTCTAGGATATCGATTATTATCCAAAACCAAAAGATCCTTGCATTTTCAGTACCTGAACCTAGTGAATATAAAGCAACTCTGCTTCACTAAGAAATTCAGAACACAGGACAAAACTAAGCATGCCACAAAAAGAGCTCGCTTATGGACACAATCTAAAGATGAGTGAAATCACATTATTTTCCAGGCTCAACAAAATAGCAGCACAAAGGCATGCCATGCAAAATCAAATTTGGACATATTATTCACAAAGGAACAACCAACCATAAGCTTTAGGATAACAACTGTTATTGAATATCACTTGACTGATTAATGGTAGTACAATCTCTTAAAGATTAATTTACATCATCTGAACATGCCATGGATAGTTTCTTAGAATGTGATTTCTAGTGGGTGGTGTTGTTGTTTTTTGAATATGCCATGGATAGTTTCTTAGAAGACTTGAAACCACCGACATGGTAGATTAAATAAATAGTTCATCACATCTTATGAAAAAAACTGGTTATAAGCAAAATTGTGAAACAGCCCAGAGGTCCAGAAGAAACAAACTCAAGTGCAAGAGACAACAATCAAATGGATCCTCTTTTACCATCTAGGAACATATTATATTAGTAAGCAAATTTTCATAGTCTGGAAAAAAAAGAGGTAAAACACATGCATAACAAAATCAGATATCATAAGGACATGAGACACACCCCACTGTAATTTTACAGCTCATCGAAAAGCACAAAATCTAGTAATCATATCATTCCACCACCAGACAACAGTCCTAGTATGTTTAACAATTATTGAAAAATTAAGTACCAACAGTAATTATCAACATTATCTATTTCATTGCAAGACATTTGACGACATCAATATTAATCAATGTCCCCTATTACATATCTAGCAAAGATGGTTTGACAACAAAACCACAAGAAGTAAGGACTTAAAAGCAGACATAAAGATATAACTACAGCCTACAAGGAAAAAAGCACTACAAATGGCATCATTTAAGGGGAAGAGAGACAGAGAGATGAAGCTGCATGATGTTCCATCTGAAAGCTTAATTTAATCACATCAGCAAAGTTCAAATTCCGAAGAACTGAATAAAAGAGAGAAAAAGAAAAGATCCTATAACACAATAATTAGCAAAAAAAGAAGTTTTGAATGATACGTTAAAAGGTATTGACAAATACCAAGATGATAAACCATAATGCCCCTAGCCTTAACTTCACAACCCAGCCCAACAAAAATGAAAAAGAAAGAGATAAGAACAAAAAGGCCGCATCATATTGTTTACACAACTGAGAGAACTACGTGGTGGACAGAAGGACTCGCAGAGACCAGCATATTCCTAGGAAAATGAAAAATGAGAACACATACTCACACATGTTCTTAGAGAAAGATGTGAGGGTATACCTTTCCAATAGCCCAAAACTGAGCAAAATCAGCTACCCGCAGATTGCGGTCATCCACTAAGACGAGGCAACATACCAGCACAAAAGGGTCAATTGTCGAACATAACTGCATCTGTTGTTAGTGAAAATGAAAGCAGTGCAGAAGCACTGCATCACCACTAAATCTACCATTAGACGACACCAACTAGGTGAATGGGTGAATGGCTTAACACGAGACTACACCTAGAACCTTTGATCGCTTTTTAAATCTATGAAGGGAAATCTTCTTGATAAGAATAAAAGAATCCTGGCAAAGTTTAATGGAGATATTTCATATTTTTCAGTTGAATTGATGCAAGCCCACAGTTTAAGGAAGTGGTACGTGACTTCACAGTACAACTAGCATCATCAAGAATCTAGCTCAACAGAGTTGAGTACTACCCCAAATCAAAAGAAGCATGTCACAAGGCAGATTCAAAACCATAAGCGTAAATGCAAGTCTTACTTCAGGTCAAAGCAACTTATCATGTCAAGGGCTCCCAATATCCTAGAGGTGACTAATATAATGAAACAACTAAACTTATATCAAACGGATCACGTACAAGAAAGTTATTATGTGGCACAGTCATTCCAAATAAAAACTTCCATACCAATCACAAGTGTAAAGGCTCCCTCCTCAAGGGTCTTCTTGAAAGCTTTCAACATGCTATCCCGATAAGCCTGTTGCATAGGTGCAACAAATTCAATGTTTGGGGAATGCTATACAAAGAAATCATGTTTTGATGCTCCGAGGTGTTTACATAATGTAGAAATTGGTATTCATATCTAGCTAGATTCAGTTAAGTGTCTGTGTTTATAATTTCTTGAGGGTAGTAAACCCAGTTATAGGCTTTACCTCCTCCATTTCAGGCTCATAACAATACTCCATGACTGTCTTCTTTGTTGGTTTCTTGCCTCTGATTGAGCCTGATGACTTTGAAGCATCACTTTCCTCAACCTTTTTATGTACACTTGTCAGCCCAGGCAATAAAAAGTAAATACAATGAACCGTATCACAACTTACAAACCTTTTCAACTTCAGTCATGAAATAATCATCCATAGAATGAATTCGAGGGGCGCTGCCACCATTTTCAATTTCAAGATCACGCATCATTTTTGCTAAGTAGCTCTTACCACTACCTGAAAGAATGACAAATGATGTGTGATTACAACAAGGCAAATATCAACCACATTACCATCTTTGCACCATATCAGCTTCTTACATGATTACTTCTCTTGAACCAGTTTTCAGCTACCTAAGAACTTGTAAGCTTCTAGAGGCAAAATGAATATTGTAAACTAATTCAAATATAAAAATAACGGAAATGGCTTTCCATAACAACCTAACTTAAAATCTTAAACTCTTGAATAATTAATCTCATGATTCCTTAACTTCAAATTAAGAAGAAATTCCGACACATCTCCAGAATAATTTTGCAGTCCATACCTCAAACAAATAAAGGAGTAAGGCACATTACCTGGCAGACCCCGGAGGATGATCACTATGTGATCAGGACGTGTGGCCCGATGAGGCAACTTAAAGAGGCGGGAAGCAGTAACAATATCATGCTTATCCGGCGAAAATTGCTTTGACAAATTAGTTTGGCCCTCCCCAAGATACTGCATTGAGGGGATCTGCCATTCCTTCAAAATTTCAGGTGAAGAATGTATAACGAACCCATAGACATTAATATATTCCAATTAATCACATCACAAAGCATTACCCCAGATAAGGAATCCTGAAGTGGGTTACTATGCAAATAAGGATTGCTTGCTGTTGAGCTGATTCGAACAGGAAACAAAGAAAACGATGGTTTTGGCGGCGAAGAGTAGCCCTTGAACTCCGACTGAGGCTGCACCGACGGTTCTATTGGAGGTGGAGGAGGTGGCGGCAGTGGAGGCGGCGAAACAGGAATAGGAGGAGCAGGAGCAGGTGGCTGTCTCGCATCCAAAAACCGGCCAGGGGATTCAAATTGAGATCTTGGAAATTGGTTAACTGCATATGATTGCGAATGTTGATTTCGCCCCTGAAACGGCTCGTTCAGCTGGTTCCCGTAACATATGCTCTGCGATTCGCCAGCAACGTCCGGTTGAAATGGACTGTACATATCGCCATTTATCCTAGTACCAACATCACGACCACTTTGTGATGCGCCATGATCGCGAATCAGCTTCAATCTGCGCTCATCATCGGATGAAACCATGGATTGATGCGGAATCTCGTCAATCCTAGGCCTCTTGTAGCTCCGATAACTTTCAACTTCCCCAACATAACCGTTATGACTCGAATTATCGCCGTTATTGTTATAACCGTACATTGACTGCCCAAATCCTCCAGTATAACCAAAATTAGGGGTTTCCGGAAACGGGCTGGAGAAACAAGGGTGGGGTCTGGGGTGTTCCAAGGGTGCATTGAAACTATGGTTGTGGTTGTACGGAGGATACAGGTAGGGAGGTGGGCAGAAGGGGAAGTGCGCAATAGAGCAAACAGAGCAAACGTTGGCTTGGGGGGGCGGCGTGTGAGTGGGAAGTGGCCACCATTGTTGGTGGTGATGGCGGTCCATTGGTCGACGAAGGGGATCAAGACTTGGAATTGGGTTTTCCAAGTTTTTCTATCTTTTCCTACAAAATAAAATCATAATAGATGCTCTAGGCTCTAGCGCCGTGCGCTCCGAGTCAGGTGCAAGTGGTGTCCCCTATGATCCAAACTCCTCTCTGCAAGTATAAACATACAGGTACACATTAGAGGTAAGTTCACGTCGTCGTCGTCGCCGCCGCCCAAAATCTCACAGTAAAGCAGAATTTGGGAGAGGTGATAGTATGCAATCTTATCTCTGTATTAACCAGAGATCGTTTCTAATAGGCCCACGTTTAAATATGACAGGAGAATAATGATGCAGGTGAAAAAATAAAAACGTAAAAACTGAAAGCATATATATATACACTTAATGATGATCATAATATGCTATTACAAAGACCATAAGTTCACTTCGAATTACAAAATTTGATGTCTTCATTATAATTTTATAACATTGTCTTTTTTTTTATCAAAAAAACGTAAAGGTACCCCATAGAAAAAGGCTAACAACTAACCCAAGCCAACAGACTTGCCCAATACACCCAGCTCTTACTAACCTTTCCCTATTAGGAATATCACACATAGATTGCTCATAACATAAAATAGGAATTAAGTCATGAGGGACAGAATCCCAATGATGAAGTTGTGCATGTAATAAGGCTACCCTAGCAAGCGAATGAGCAGCCTTATTGGCACTCCTACGCGTCCATTGGAAGGACAAATGGAGAAAATGTTGCTTAAAAGTGTGACAGTCGAAAGCCAACATTCCAATCTTCGAGAAATTAAACGAAGATGTTGTGACCGCTTGAATCGCCTGTAAACAATCGGATTCCACTATAACTTGATCGATGTGATTGTTTTTCAGCCACGAAAGAGCTTCTCGTATTGAAATAAGTTCTGCCAAAATTGGATCCAATAGATATTCAGAAAATCCTGATAACGCACCAACAAAGCCACCCCCTGAATCTCGCAAAACCACACCAAAGCTTGTAGCTTTCTCCTCTTTAAAAATAGTCGCATCTACATTGCATTTGAAAAAACCATCCGGAGGATGACGCCACACTGGATTAATATCACGCGTTCTATCAACTAATACAGTAACCCTCTCGAAACAATTGCGTGCTTCCTGCCAGGACTTAAGGAAATTGTTAGCAAAACTAACAACCATACTAGGTGGAACAATCTTACCTTGCCAAACACGCAGATTGCGGTGATACCAAATACTCCATAGAAGAGTTAGCATTCGAGGTAGCAGATCTACTGACATGTTGGCTACCGAATACCCAAGCATAGCATCGATGCCCTGAGTAGAAACCTGCAAGTTCGCTAGCAACCAAATATCTTTTGCGTGAGGACAATCCAAGAGCACGTGATTCAAGTCCTTTTCGTAGCCGCAAATATCACATTCAGGGGAGAGTGTAACCCCTCTGCGCCAAAGTCGAGACTTACATGGTATAAAACCCCGTAAGCATCGTCATATAAAGTCTTTAACCTTAGGAGGGACAGCCAATCTCCACAATCTATTCCATTGGGTGCCCACGACAGAATAATCAACATCCGTATTTAACTTGCAAGCCAATTGATAACCAGATTTAACTGTATACCACCCATCCATGTTATAATGCCAGATCAGTTGATCAGAAGGCTTTGTATGCGCAATAGGGACTTTTAAAATACGTTCAACATCATATGGCGTAAAAAGCCCTTCTAGAATCTGTACATCCTAACCCGAACCTGTCTCATTAAAAAGTTCGTTCACTTTCATATGCTCCAAAGATGGAATTGGGAAAGAGGTGGTAAAAAAATTATCCGCATCATTAATCAACGGATCCTGGAAAACCTTAATAGAAGCACCATCCCCAAGTCTCCATCGAACCGCTTGAATCAATATGTCCTTTGCTGCGAATATACTACGCCAAATAAAACTGGCATTAGGTCGATTATTTGCTTCCAAAAAACTGCCTGTAGGAAAGTATCTTGCTTTAAAAAGTTTACTCGGAAGGGAGTCCGGAAAAACAAGAAATCTCCATGCTTGTTTACAGAGCATGGCAAGATTAAAATTGTGGAGATCCCGGAATCCCATACCTCCATATTTCTTTGGCATACAGAGACGCTCCCAGCTCGTCCAGTGAATGGTCTTTCTGTTATTGGAGCCCGAACCTCACCAAAAAGCATTCATCGATTTTTGTAATTCATCACATGTCCCTCGAGGAATGAGGAAAATACTCATGCAATATGCAGGAAGCGCTTTGCTGTTCTCTAACTTATTATATTTCTTTAATTATTTTGCACGACTGATTTGGTCAAGCAGGAAACGGAACAACAAAGTTGTGCATATGTTATGATCAGAGACTAAACCTAGCAATTGTATTACTTGATTTGTCTGTCATTTCTTAGTCCGGCAAGGCCGGCCATTCCAATTACAGTTGATTTCAAAGAAATTATTGTCTGAGCGATCACCAGAGAAAAATCTGATTAATCATAATCATGAATTGAAAAATGTAAATTACATGAAATTGAATTGCTTCCTAACTAAGTCTAGAAAAAACTTAAAACTACAGAACTTAATCCTATCCTGCCACAGAGTCAATCGATCTTGACAGGAGAAATTAATGTTTAGTATTGATTTTTTCAGCCCGTAGGGGCGGCAGACACCGTCTCTGGCCTCACGAGACAACAAGATAAGGGTGCAGAACTAGCTTGTCCAACCTTCCTTAAATTGAGGACCATTATTATATATGTAACTATTTTATTTTAATGCAAAAATAGTTTGGCTATATACTAAATTTTTGTATGACAAGCCATGAAAAAGATGGAGCAGGAAGATGGGAGGTATATTAATTAAGTGATGATCAATGCTCATGGGATTATTTTAAAGTATATTTTAATTCATTATTCACATGCAATGAACTTATAATATTATATATAAATAAGAAACATCATTTTTGTTTTAAGAAGCATATATTGTTGACTAAGAGCCTGTTTGGTTCAGCTTTTAAAAAATGAATAAGTAAAATTTTTCACCGCAAAAGTTGTTTTTAAGAAAATTGAATGTTTGGCTGTAAATTTCAAAAGTATTTTTTGTTATAGAAATGACTTTTTTGGAAGCTGAAATATAGTTTGTTGATAAGTTCAAATTTAAAGCTTTTCAAAAAAGTATTTTTTAGGTAGATTTTTCAAATCAATTAATGAGTATATTTTTAGTTCCTTTTGTCTTTATACTTTACACATAATTCCGACAATACCCACAACACATTTTCACGCTTATTTTGATATTTATATAATATTATTTAACTTTTTATATGTTTTAATATTTATTTTTATATTAATTTTACTTATATTATAATCCATATAAAAGATTTGGTTAGATATATTTTTATGTATATTTTATATGGTTTAAAATTATATAATAATCAATATATTATATTTTACATATTGTTTAACATATTTTAATATTTATATTGATAATGGCGAGAAGCTCGTTACCTATAAATTTTGAATTGAAGCATTAATGGCACGACGAAATGGAGTTCTAGGCAAATCAATTGGGACGGAAATAATTCCTAGCGCCAGAGGATAGAAAGGGTCATATAGTTTAGAGATGCGACTTGGGTCTTCGAGACTAATAAACAATCGACAAGTCAAACGAAACATATAGTTCTTTGCAAGATGGAAGACGACAACTTTGTCTCTTTTTTTTTTTCCATTCGAAAACAAAGTGATCGCATATTATAGCATTCATAACACCGATATATCGTTGAAGAGCCTCAGGAAGCATCTTGATCGCTTCTTCTTTGGATGAGTTCTGAAGAGAAGATGGAAAGACCTTATTGACGGAGTCAGGCCACCATGAAACTACAAGTTTGTTCTCGCATTGGAGAACAAGAACTTACGGGTTGTTGCACCGCAGATCACCAGCTGGCCTAAAATATTGGTTTTGAAAACTTCCAAAGAATATTTATAAATTCGATCAAACACGAACTTCTCAGGTTGGCCTTTCCATCCTGTGGAAAAGAACTCAAGGCTCTCTCCTAATTAGGGAAGACCAGGTTTGCCTGGAGGAAGATTGGCATGGCTATGTTGAGATCTATGCTTCTCAAATATGAGATATGGAAAAAGAGAAATCAATGGCACGCAGAGAAGCAGGAGGGTAAGGTAGAGATACTCCGTAGTTGATGACCTAAAAAACTTGGCATGCGTTGCAGAAATACTCATGGTAATCAGATGCAGACAAGGATAGAATAGATGTGATCGATGGACGAGATGGAACGGCAGCCACTTATGGCTTCTTCTCAACGTGTACAGTTTTTGAGAAGATGAACAAATCTATGCCGGAAATTTCACTTTCACGGCGTCTGTTTGCGAACAGATATCAAATAACATGTAGCTTTACTTCTTCATAAATATCTTTGCGGACAAATCGTCGTCTCTTCCACTGTGTGAACACCGCCACCACTGGTGGACACCACCATATTTCCTCCCTTCATTGATCCATTATACAAGTTTCATTCATCCACCGATATTTCTTTACTGACTTGTTTTTGGATGTCACCAAGCTTAAGAAATTCCCGAGGATGAGGCCCTGAAGTGGCCATAAATGACTAGTAGGAATGACTTGCACGCATGTTAGGCAATCGTAATCACCAAAAACTTGTTCAAGGGATGATTAAGCTCAACTCGTATTCAAGCATGAACGGAGGAGCTGACTAGAGCTGCCCTCGCAGTAGTCCACTACCACCATTCATTTTCTTTGCCCTGAATTACGTAACACTACTTTCCATTAATTTAGGGTAGCTGAAATCCAAAAACCCATGGACCACTATCTGATTCATTTTATGTTGTCACTATAATATATTCTTAAAATGAAAAAGCATTATGTTAGAGATATTATACTCACATTTGACTAAGTCTTACTGTTTTAATGATAAAATTTTTTAAATTAACTAATTTTATAGTTTAATTTACATTAAGAATTTTTGTTATTAAAAATTAATTAATTTATTAATTTACA
>JANJEY010000007.1:21800804-21815115 GCA_024703695.1 Erythroxylum cataractarum | reverse complement strand
AAGGATTTATAGGACTTTCGAGTATTACATGGGTTAGATGATGCTCCAGCTAGTGGGAGTTTTTTCACCTGGCAGAAACAGTTTCGATGGACGCGCCTCGACCATGTTCTCCTCAACTCTGGTTGGCAATTGGGAGGTCATCAGTGTTCGGCCAGCTTCCTTCCCATGTAGGCGGATTCCGATCATTGCCCGTCTGTTATTGCTCTTCGGCTGGTGGAGGATTTTGGTCGGAAGTCGTTCAAATTCTACAATATGTGGCTTCAACATTTGGATTTTCCTTCTCTTGTTGCTAATGTTTGGGACCGGTCGGTGCCAGGTTATACTCAATATGTTCTATGCACTAAACTTTCGTCCTTAAAACCAGTTCTCCGTCGATTGAACTGAGATGCTTTTGGCCATATTTCTTCTCGTGTTACTGAGGCCCGGTAGGAGTTTCAGACCCTGTTCCAGGAGTTCTCTGATTGTCCGGAAGATGATGACCTTCGTCTGCGGGTTCATCACTGTAGGAAGAAAGTGCTATTTTTGCAGGATGCAGAACGTTCCTTCTACCGCCAAAAAGCCAATTGCACTCATTTACTGGAAGCCGATAAAAATACCAAGTATTTCCATGCCCTGGCTCGCAAACATTGTCGGTCGAAGACGCTTACTAGTTTGACTTTGGCTGATGGTTCTGCGACTTCTTCCCTCCATAAAGTGTCGAATTCCCTGGTAACTTTTTTCACTGAGCTTCTTGGATCTGCTCCGCCGCGGTCTACGGTCGATCCTCAGGTGATTGTGAATAGTGTTGTTTTGGGCCTGGAAGCTTCTGGTCCGTTAATTGCTCCCATCACGGATGAGGAAATTCGGTTGCTCTTTTTAGTATCGGTGGTGATAAGGCCCCGGGGCCGGATGGGTTTACTTCAGAATTTTTTAAGCACCAATGGTCCCGTGTTGGCCCTTGTTTTCGGGCGGCTGTGCACTAATTCTTTCATTCGGGCCGCCTTTTGTGCCAACTTAATCACACCACTCTTGCTCTCATCCCCAAGAAACTTTCTCGGCCTCGTGTGCAGGATTTTTGCCCGATATCTTGCTTAAATGTGGTTTATAAAACCATTTCAAAGATCTTGGCCTCTCGGTTGTCGGTGGTGCTGGACCATCTGATCGACCCTGCCCAATCGGCCTTTGTGGGTGGGCGTAAGCTGCGAGATAATATCTTCTTGGCTCAGGAGTTGGTTAGGGGGTATTCGCGGAAACGTATCTCTCCCAGATGTTTACTTAAAGTCGACCTCTCTAAAGCATATGACACCATTTCGTGGGATTTCCTCCAAGAGATGCTGACGGGATTGGGGTTCCCTCATCTGTTTATTCACTGGATCATGGAGTGTGTCTCTACCACGTCCTTCTTGCTTTCTATTAATGGCGCCCTTCAGGGCATGTTTGCTGGCCGTCGGGGTCTCCGTCAAGGGGATCCCCTGTCCCCGTTGCTCTTCCTGCTCTGCTTGGAGTACTTATCTCGTGAGTTGAAATTCCAGGAATCCCGATCCTCCTTTACTTTCCATCTGAAATGTCATCTCCTGGGTATTACTCATCTAGCCTTTGCTGATGATTTGATGCTGTTTTCGCGTGGTGAGCTCCCTTCCATTAAAGTCCTTGTTGATAGCCTTCGGTCATTGCATGCGGTCACTGGGCTGCAGGTGAATCCTTCGAAGTCGAATGTGTTTGTTGGAGGACTACAGGGGATGGACAAAGAGCTTCTGTTAAGCTTGGTTGGCTTTCTTGAGGGGCAGTTTCCTGTCCGATACCATGGTGTTCCTTTGGCTCCTCTTAAAGTGTCTGTTGCTCAGTACTCTTCTCTTTTGGAAGCAGTGGAAGCGTATATTTCAGCTTGGCAGGGCCCAAGGTTTTCTTATGCGGGTCGGTTACAATTGATTCAGGCGGTTATCCAAGGCGTGCTGGCATTCTGGATGAATGTCCTCCCCCTTCCTGCAACTATCTTAGATCGGGTTACTTCCCTCTGCCGTCTATTCTATGGGGTGGGAGACATTATCATGTGTCTTGGGATGCCTTATGTGCTCCTAAAGAAGAGGGTGGCTTGGGCCTCCGTAATACGAAGGTTTGGAATAACGCCCTTCTTTCGTCGGTTCTGTGGAATATTCACGATGAAGCTACGTCCCTTTGGTTTCGTTGGGTGCATGCTTACCACTTACGTGGGACTTCCGTTTGGGAATGGCAACCCCATTCGCGTGATTCTCCCCTCCTCAAACGTTTGTGTTTCATTTGAGATTTACTGGTCGAACGGTTTGGCGGACGTGTGGGGACTGAGGCCGGGCTTCGGCAACTATGTGCTGATGGTCGTAGGTCCTCATCCCAGGTGTATGATCTTTTTCGTGAGCATCGTCGTCGCAGACCGTGGATGACTCTTATTTGGCAGGCATATGTTCCGCCAAAATTCTCTGTTATTGCCTAGATGTGCATGCTCCATAGACTTCCAACGCGGGATCACTTACTTTATTTAGACATTTCTTGCCTCTGTCCTTTGTGCTCTGTTGAGACCGAATCGGTTGACCATCTTTTTTTCCTGTGCCCCTTTTCTAGTGCAGTCCGGAATTCGATCCGATCGTGGTTAGGTCTTCATCGCTCCATGACTACCCTCCGGAGCTCTGTCCGATGGTTGCGTACTACATGTCGAGGTGCCTTTCTTCGTTGCAACGCAGCCAAACTCGGCTTCCTTGCCACGCTTTATCAGATTTGGAAGGTCCGTAATGCTGTTGCTATGGATGAGGCGGTTGTTTCTTGGTTGGATGCTCTTGCTCAAATCAAAACCCAGGTTTATAAGGTCTTGTATCGACTCTATTCGGTGGAATTCATTGATTTTTAGGCTATAGTTTCCTCTTGCATCCACGCTTGGGTTTGGATGTACCAGGAAACTCTTAGCGTTGGTGTGAGCGCTGCTTCAATCCATGGTTTTCTTGGATGTTTAGGAGTTGGTGCACTGGTGGGGTTTGCCTAGCTCCTCTGCTAGGCCTTCAGCCTACCATTACTTGGGTTATACACCTTTTGTATTAGTTTTTTGTGGGCTCTCTTTTGACACCTCCCGTTGGATGGTCCATTGTTTTGTGCTGTCTGGTCTTTTGTTCTTTGCTCCGGGTATGCCCCGATGGAATTTGTATATTTTTTTATTCCTGTGCAATATCATTTTACCATTGAAAAAAAAAGTCATCTAAAATGAAAAGAACATAAGAATATTCTAAGGAATTGAGAGAATAGTGAACTAAGTGAAGATAAACCTAATTTCATGGATATGGGGGCAACTTATTGTGCATGAAGTTGGTAATAGTTGTTGCCCCTTTTTTAATATATTAATAGAGTTTATTGCGGAACTTCATATAAAGTCTTATTTGACATTAATTTTTAAAAAATGTAATTAGCAAATACTACTAAATTTTGTACGAAAAGTGCACACAAATTCGTTCCTCTCGTAAAATTCTACTGTCCTCTACCTTCACTACACCAATGCCCCACTTTAAACCCTTCACTACACCGTCATCAACTCCAACTACTGTACCTGCACTGTCTCCCGCTCTCCCCCGACAAATGCCAATTATCAGTCTAACCCCAACAGTCTGTTTCCCTCCAATCCTACACTCCGCTAAAGAACGCCGAATTCATGGTGCTATAAGCTCCTCGGATTTTGGCTCTTCAAGTTCCAATTTTCTAGCAACAGATGGTGGGTTTCTGAGCATTAACGGCATTTCCAACTACGGGAAACGAATACGTCATTTGGACTGTGCTATCAAAGCTGCTGCATCTGCAAATGATTACTATTCTACTCTAAATGTTAGCAGGAACGCCACTTTGCAGGAAATCAAATCATCCTACAGAAAGCTCGCTCGTAAGGTTCGTTAGTTTTCGTCTTTTGGGTATTATTGAGAATACATTTGGAATGTGATTGATTCTTGATATCTTATATCCTGTGTCAACAGTACCATCCTGACCTTAACAGGGGCCCTGGCGCAGAAGACAAGTTTAAAGAAATAAGTGCAGCATATGAGGTAAAAAACAGAAAATAGAAACAGAAAACGGTGGATCATCGGGGATTTCCCTGCCCCATATTTGTAGGAGCGAAGAAGAGACAATAGACAGAATTGTTTTTAACTTGGATAATGACCGTAATATATACTCTCATTCTCACTGATATTCTGAAATAAGATTGTTACCTAAATTATTCCAATATAGGAACAGACACTTCTGAATAATAATATCAAACCTCCGTTTAACAAATAAGAAATTAGGCGGGAAGTATTTATTGGCAACTCATTTAAGCGTGGTTCTTTACACAATCACCTTCTAGTTCTTTGTTTCTGTTTCTTCCATATGTTGATCAAGTTTTAGTGTAGGTGCTATCAGATGACGAGAAGAGATCTTTATATGATCGCTTTGGTGAGGGGGGCCTGCAGGCAGAGTATGATCAGTCCAGTAGTGGACCACTGGGTGTAAGATCTTACATCAACTTTATGCTTTCAACCGTGTGCTTGTGTAGAAATTTCCTATTTACCATACTAATACTCTCATTAATATAACGTTAATTGGGTCAAATGGTCATTAAGTGAGGGTTCTCTTTTTTTGAAATATATGGGCCTAGAGGATCAAGTTTCAATTCATTGTCAACAAACATCAGTGATTCTCTGTTCTCAATTCCTAATTCCCAATTTTAATGTTAACATTTCAGGTGGATCCTTTTGAAATATATAATGCATTTTTTGGCGGTACTGATGGATTCTTTGGAGGAAGAAATGAAGAAGGCAATATTAATTTCAACTTGAGAAATATGAGAAATCATGATCTTGATATTCGGTAACAATCAGGAGCTTGCTTTCAACATCTATTTTAACTTATCTAAACTGTTTGTATTTCTTTGATTAGTTTGGATGAACTTGGGTAAAGAAAAGCATGTCAATATACTATATTTTTGATATATCCACTATAGTTTAGAGTTAACCCTCTCCTAAGTTGAGATACTTGTTTAGCTTCATCCCTAGATGCATGAAATATTGTGCTTTTATACATCCATACATATATATATTAGTTGTATTTGAAACACAGTTATTTGTATCCTTAAAACATCTGACAAAAATTCTTTCATGATGCTTTTGCACCCTCATGTAACGATGTGACATGAGACATCATATAAATACACACACACACACACATTGTTACTTGTATCATAAACACAATTTTGTGTATCCTTAAAATTCTGACAAAAATTCTTTCATGATGCATTTGCACTTTCATGCAATGATGTAACATGAGACATGAAAGGTTGATTGGAAAACTTGAAGTTCTAATAGAAATTTGTACACCTGGACTTGAGTTTTTGGCATACCTATGCCAAGTCTGGAACTTGCCATTGTATTAGAGTTTCTATTAGATGAATTTGATAGATAGACTACTTATTATGATTTTTGAAATAGCACCTCACTCAAATGACATGAACTCTTCCATTATTCCTTTAAATAATAGAGGTACACACTATAATGTCATGCACTTTATCAGATTGATGTAGCATATCATTACATTTTTCTCCCTTGTCATGTGTCTTGCAATTATGTAGTTTGCTAATTGGAAAATTAGAATTTTTGGTTTCTCAATGACTCAGGCATGAACTATATTTGAGCTTTGAAGAATCAGTTTTTGGAGCAAAGAGAGAAATTGAATTTTCCTCTTTCGAGACGTGTGATAACTGCAGTGGATCTGGTGCAAAATCTAGTCATTGCATAAAATTATGTGCTGATTGTGGAGGTAAAGGAGGGGTAATGAGAACTCAAAAAACACCATTTGGAATGATATCGCAGGTAAGTTGACATGCTTGATGGATTTACTTTCATTCTGAATCCTTTTATCCTTTTTTTGTTGATCGTTTGAGGATGTGAAGGGGATATATTTTAGTCTATTATGCATGTATCATTTATCTGGATGGATGCTATTTGGGTTTCTTGAATGTTATGTTTTCTTCTTTATTTATTTGCATAATGTGGACTTCACAGAGAGGTTTAAGCAAGAAAGAAACTCAAATAATTATTTTATCTTCAGCTGATTCTGAAATATAATTTGAATGATGAACATAACACCCTGCCCCCCTAAACCAAATTTATTCTTCTGTACACAATGTTCTTTCTTTCTTTTTGTTGTGCATGTACAAGACTTCAGGAAAAAAAAAAAAAGCAGCACATGAGAGCAATAAATGAATTTGGAGCTAAAGAAGCAAATCTAAAACTTCAACAACAAAGTTGGCCTGATGAGTAATTAAAGAAGACTAAAGAAAAGAATTGAGGATATCGTCTAAAAGTCGAAAGCCAATAATTTAAATAACAACTACCTAGTGGCAAGCACTATCAGTTCCAAAATTCCTGTGTCTAGCTATCTGACCAATGATTCAACCAAGTTGCTATAGTCAACAAGTTTTGAGGGAAGAGTTAAAAGCATAAATCAGTTATTAGGAAGGCTTGGTAGAGAACGATCATCACAGCACCAAAGACTGTAAACAGCGGTCTATAGCTAATTTCAAAGCAACAACTTAAGCAAATATACTGAGACATTAACATTTAGAAATAGGAAAATACATGGATTGAAACCTTCATACAAGATGCTAAGACGGGATGGAAATGGTTGTCTTGGAGACTAATCCAGCATGAGATCTAACTTTGGCTGGATCCAACTGTTTTTCCAGTTTGTACTATCCTCCCAAAATATCAGATTCTTGAGTGGGTTTCATAAAAATGAATGGGCAGGTAATATTCTTCTAGTCCACCTCTTACATAAAACTTTATCAGAAAAAAGTCTTTAGATTGAGTGCATTGACATCTTATAGGAAAACGCAAGTGCTTATGGATATTCAACTTCTACAAGAGCCGAACCCCAAATCTGAAAACAGAGTGCCACTTCTAGGTACAATGCATGTTTTGGCATTTAGGCATTCAGCAGGAAATTTAAACTGCTTGAGTAGCTCTGCACTGGGTAAGGACAAAGAGTTGATCATAGACTTGTATCGTGTATCCTCTAACTTCTTCATTTTCCTTATCTAGTGGAAAGTGGGAAATTGATGATAAAGATATAAGAGCAAGAAAACTGAAAGAAATTACCGCAGAAAGGTTCACAAATTATCTACATAAGGAAGTCGGAATCTTTTGTTTTGGACTCCATGGATGTTATCTGAAGCCATAAGCTAGACACAGTTTGACTTCGTTAAATGCTTTCCTCTTAAACTTCTTCCTGCTGTATGTATTTTGGTATTTCCTTCCACTCATGACAATTCTCTATGTATGCTGTGTATTACTTGGTCTATCAACACTATATTGAAACTTCAAGATATTTTATAGATGATACTGTGGATTATATAGGTGTCTACATGCTTAAAATGTAATGGAGTTGGCAAGATAATCACTGATCACTGTCGAAGTTGTGGAGGCAATGGCAAAGTAAGGTCCAAAAGAAGTATGAAAGTGGTCATCCCTGCTGGCGTGGATAATGGAGCAACTATGCAAATTCAAGGGGAGGGTAATTTTGACAAGAAAAGGTGGGAATGATTAACATTTTTGCATTTGAATATACCATACAGATAGATTTTTCCCATTTATCTTTGAAATGGTGGTGTTTTTTATTATCTTCTGTGACTTAAACAGCACTTTTAATTGAGGGAATATGAAGCCTATGAAGCGTAGATAAATTGTTTGCCGTTGTATATTTGAATTGTAATTGCCTTTATATTCTTTGCTTAGACAACAGCCTTGTTTGAAAGGTTGAATATCTTTCCCATTTTTATTAACGCTAAATGCTTTCTAGCACATTGTATCCTAGTTTATGTGGCTCTTGTGTTTGCAGGTTAAAATATCTGTGCAATAAAATCCTAAGGTTTTATCTCTAGAAAGAGAAAGTTTGGTTTTGATTATACTGTATCATTGCTCTATTTTCCTACTGCTTTCTTTGGAATCTGTGTGGTTTATCCAACTTTTTTTTATAATTCCAGTGCTGCTGGTATATCCTATCTATCCATCCATAATTTGATAGGATTTGTTTTTATTGGAGGCAGTTAAAAAAGAAATAAATAAAGCTTTTTATCACCAGTGTTGGTTGCTCTCAGAAATCTCTTTCGCATGTGGTTAGTTCTTTGAAGTTTTTGTTTGATTCATGATTATGCTATTTGAAGTATAATTGATGTGGGTCCCAATGGTGTGCTCCCCATATGGGTTTTCTTTCACTTTAACTACCTATGATGAAATAAAATGGAGGTTATTGTCAGCTGTGCATGTTTGAAATATGTACTTGCATTCCACAAATTGTTTACGTTTACTATGATTTGATTGCTGGAATGCAAGGGAAGCCCATATGCTAGCAGAAAAGGTCACAAATTTCGTTCTTGTATTCATTTATCTGACAGAGGGGTTGCTGGTGATCTGTTTATCATCCTCCGTATAAATGAAAAGCATGGAATCTGGAGAGATGGACTCAATCTTTATTCAAAGGTCAATATTGATTATACTCACGCAATACTGGGTGCTGTATTAAAGGTAATTTTAATCTGTAATATTGTGACGAAAAAGACAAACTCTTCAATTTGTTTTCAACTTTTCCAGAGACTTCTTTTTTGAGTGGATCAATTGAAGTTGTTTTCCCAAAACAAGGTGATGTAGTACAAATAGTAGAATTATTAACTAGTAGCTGAAAGCACAAAATTGAGAAATATGACTGATATTAGGCTGCTGGAATATCAAGCTTCAAGGCCGAATTTTTACTAGGAATGCTGAAATTTCAGATTTTGTATAGCTGAAATTTTAAGGTTTGATTGTTGAAAATTTAGGGTTATGATTTTATGGTTTAACATGGCTAGAATATAGGTTTGAGATGGCTAGAATGTAGGTTAGGTTTGCTAAATTTAGTAAGGAGCACAAAGAATGGAAACTAGGAAACTAGGAATCACTCCTAGGGTCTAAGAATCACTCTTAGAAGAAAGCATCACACCTTCTAGTAAAAAACTCAAGTTTGTAGAAGAATTCCAGATTGTTTATTATTGATGAAGAGTTGAAAACACACATATATATAGAGAGAGTCTTAAAACCCTATTTTAGTAGGAAAGAATTTCTAACAAATTTAAATCCTATTCTAATGAAAATTCTATAAGTCCTAAACAACTAGGATAACATATGTAAAATAGAATATCATATTTAACTTACTACTGCTTCCTATCTAATAACTGACATTCTCTTCCTTCTTTGCGTTCTGGAGATTTTTCAGTTTTTTTTTTTTTCTGTTCTGGTATGATGATACCACTCACTGGACCTCCATTATCGTGCTCTTTTGGATAATTCTAGCTACAATTTGTTTTTATTGTTATTACAGTTGCTCTTGTAAAGCTTTTAGGACCTGGACTCTAGTCTTCTTGTTAATTGAAATATATGCGTCAACATTGATCTGACGAAAAGGAGAAGAATTGTGATGGTAAGAAGGTGGTGAAAATGTGTTGAGGCCTACCAAGTAAATAGAGGAATAAAGGGGCCTTTCAGTTTAGTCTTTATGAGAACCATAAACACTCGTATTCCTGTGAATTGAAAATGCATATAAATGGGTTGTCAATCTACAGAGTTTTAACCCTATCATTTAGCAACAGCCACTACGTTATCTAAAGAGACTGTTTTCATCTAGGTCCTTTATATTTATGAAACAAATTTACAAAGATCTTCCTTTCTGGGATCAGAAATGCCAGTCTTGGAGGAACTTATTTCTTTTGGTGTTAAAGATGGGTTGCAGTTATTCCCATCACTTGCATAAAATTATCAGTTAACTGTATATGCTGCTTGAGGGAAAGTAGATCATTATAATTGTATATAAACTCTGATAACTTCTGAAAACTAAACTCTCTTTGCTGCATTTTCGTATTCTTTTTCTGTGTGTATTTGCTCCATATTTCAATTGTTGATGTTGCATATTTGGCTTAAAACATTTTGCTGTGATATTGATTTGATGCACAGTTTCCTTTGAAGTTTCCAGTGAATTACAGCCCATGGGCCTTTTAGGGCTTTTAGTAAGGCATTTTAATTGTATTTGAACAATATCAGGTAGAAACTGTAGAGGGTTTGAAAGATCTTCAAATTCCTTCTGGAACTCAGCCTGGAGACACAGTAACATTGTCAAAGATGGGGGTCCCAGATGTTAATAAACCTAATATTCGTGGTGACCATCACTTCACTGTAAACGTCGTGATCCCAAAAGTAATCAGGTCTGAGGATAACTTCCTTCACAAAAGAATACTTTTCTGTTGGGCTTATGATAATTCATATCTTTTTACGCGTCTATATATGTGTATGCTTATGCCCATATGTCAACACATTAGAGTTAGTAATCAGATCCTGTCTCTCATCTCATTATAGTCAGCTTCTGTGCATTGCATATGAAAGGCATTTCAATAATCTCCATTTGCTTAAATTAATGCATGTCCCCCATTTGCTTTGATGATTTAGTCTTTGCTGATGAGTTAAGGACATGGACTCCTGAATCCAAACTGTTCACTGTGGTTTTTGTTTCTACAGCTGCAGATATAAATTGACTTATATTGATATTATCGTGAAACTATATTTTGCTAAAATGAGCAGTTTAGTGGATTGAATGTTCCTTCCAATTAAGGGACTAGTATATACAAGCAAAGGGCAATGTCCATGTATTGTAGACATACTTTACGTAATTGAGATACAAGTCATCTTTAGCATTGAATAAATCTGATGTTCAAATTGCTTGGCTGAATATTTTTCACATGGTGAATGTAGGAAATTTTGAGTAGCTCTAATCAGTTCTTTCAAGTTTAAATCATTTGGTTATGCTGTTTGCAGTTGTCAATATTTGGATGAAGGTCAGTTTTGGACTCTTGGTCTCCTTGGCATATAATGGTTGTCTGGGCATAAACTTTGACAGTCATATTGTGGTCTTCTGTTTTGAATATCTGACGTTATATTGTTGATTAGGGACAAAATTAATTCGTAGCATACTTTGGTTAGTTTTTCACTTGCATGATGATGAAAAGTTTAAAATTTTGATACTTATGGGAAGTGAATGCCACTGCTGTTTAAAATTGGACATGCATGTCTGGTGGGAAGGTGCTGCTTGCTTAGGTTCTTTTCTCATTATTTTTGCTGATATGTTTATGAGCTTACTCTGGGCATATGACAGTGATGAGGAACGCTCTCTTGTAAAGGAGTTGGCTTCACTTAGCTCCTGCAGAAAAGAACATGCGGTTGCTTCCAGCAACTATGGTATTGTCCATTTTTCTCTTCTTTGAGTCTCCATGAAACTATATCTATAGATGATGCAGCATATAGCATATACAGTCCTTTTGTTAATGTATCATATTTGTGCATATGTGGGTGTGTCAGCGATGGAATTATCTGCATACAAGAAGTTGGGTGCATAAAGGAAATTAACGATAACTGATTTGGATTTTGAATTACCTTATGATGAATGCCTGAAGGTTTGAGGGATCTAAATAGGGTGATTTTTACTTTTGGGGCTCAAACCATAACAGTAAATACTTGATCTTCTTTTTTATACTCTTCCCTGTAGTCCTAAATTCCATCTCGCTGTCAAGGATGTGATAGTTCCCATAATAAGTGTTTTTTTTTTCATGATGATGCTTGTTAGGATCCCCAAATATTATTGTAAGTTGATCCACGCACTTGTGCATGCATGATATGTTTATGACTAACTTCTTGACTGGATGTGTCTTATATGTTTTTGTAATCATTTCCATACATGGTGGTTATTATGGGTTTGAAGTTATCATTTTATAACTGCACATTTTCAGGGATATCTGATCCTAACGCTGACGGAGCAAGGAAAGAGCCCGCCCCAGGACATGAAGTCAGTCGTGTTGCATCTCTGTGGAAGTCAATTAAAAACTTGTTGGGGTATATAACTCCTTCATCATGTTTTGAGAACTTCACTAGAAGAAAATGAATGAATGAGAACATAAAGGAGTTGCCTGTGATCTTAAGTGTTCTTTATGATTATCTTTTAAACTTTAAACAGGAACAAGATTGTGTTAAACTAATGATCAAAGAACTGATACAGGACATGTTGGAGACTATTGAATTACGTTATAATTGCATGGTGTGTGTCACCCTGTCCTTGTACATCTTTAATTGTTAGTGAATTTGCAGGCGAAGGCAATCGCAGGAAAGGTTTGCATCAGTTACTGTCAATACATCGGTTCTGTTGCGGCAGTCTAGCAAACATGATTCCTCGCTTATGTTCTCAGCTATGGCAGTTTGCATTTTAACTTGTATCATGTGTTTCAAGCTCGGGATTGATAAACATGCATTATCTCAGAGAAGAAATTGTTGCCCTCATTCCAAGAAAACATGAAAGAAAAGCCTTGAAAGTTGTTTTTCAGCCAAGATTATGATGAGGCAAACTGCTGAAGGTATAAATTTTGTCATTTTGAAGCCGTGATGTTGGGTGTGTACAGGTTTTGTAGAACCGGTCTAAATTGAAGAATATGAGGGAGTAAGATACATTGATTTAGTTGACATGAAGCGGAGATTCCCTTACTCCATGTAGGTTGGCTTCCTTTTGCTGGGAGAGAAAATAATCAGTACATGATGATAATTGGCTAATTGATGCTTGAAGGAGTATTGCCATAAGCAAGCCAATGAAATCAAGACATTATCTCTTTGTAAAGAAATGGTAGACCGATCAAATTATAATTCTCTTCATTTGTTACATTTAACAGAGCACAACTGTGTTACTTAGCTTCAAGTTGTGCCCTATCCCAGGGTCACTATGTTACATATGATAGAGCACAACTGTGTAACTTTTCTCCATATGTTGATATATATATATATATATATGTATGTAGATGGCATCTACTCTGTCCATGATGTTCAATGACTTTCACATGTTACATAACAATTTGGTGTAACTCAATGCCAATATATTTCTTAGAAGTTTCTCTCTAGGAGTACAACCACTTCTTCAAAATTAACAATTAGTCTGCTGCATATCATCAACTCTTTTGATTCAATTTGATTTTTCTTGCTGTTGCCAGTCGTATGTTAGGTGATTATGTTATTCCGAAGTGAAAGTAGTCATTGCAAGTTAACAAATACAGCTCGAGTCCTTCTACCATCACTCAATTGCAGCTGTTTAAGTCGATTAACTAATAACGTGTTGTACTTGTCAAGCTGCAAAGGAGAAAGATGAACATGTTAGTATACAACAACACTGCGAAATATGATGCTTCGAACTCGAAATTTGGATTAATTGTAGATATTGCACTGATTCTATATACTATGAGTACAGCAGTTAGGTTATTGTCTCACCAAATAGCTGATAACTACGCAAACTTGCTTGAAAAGCAAATGAACAGCTAAAATTTTTCGTTATTCAGTCTGGTGCATTCAGTTGGCTTTCATGTCTTGCAAGTAAAAAATATTTCTGTTACGTTTATGTTGCAGTCTCATCTAACCTTAGCTTCTCATTCTACAGTCTTACTTCAATCAAGACTGCACTCATAATTGGCCACCTATATTGGATACTTCACTGGTAGCTTGCATCTGTATAGAATTCATCATAAACAAGCAAAAACATGTTGGATTCCACTCTTTAGTATTTAAGTGTACTAAATCAGCAGCCACCTTCTGATTTGATGTGATACAGATTAGTTGGAACATAGAGGGATTCGTGTGAGAATGGTTGAGCGTATATGAAGTCTCTAACACAAAGAAGTTTACTTACCAAACAATAAAACAGGATCGGTATATCAAATCAAATTTGCATGCCAAATCCCATCTTTATAATTTTAACAGATACACAGTTGACTGTATTGATTCTATCCTCCCTGTGTTTGGTTACTATTCTCTTGGGTGGGGACAGTAGACAAGACCCAAAAATCCTGCCCCTATGAGTGTTTGCTTCCTGTCTCTGTAGATTTGTCCCCCATCTCTGATAAACAGGGACAAAGATTTCTGTTCCTTCTAAAAAGGTAGAACAGGGACGCTTGTCCCTGTCTCCCCCTTCACCTAACCATTTTATGTTTTGTTTTATTATTATTAGTTATAACATATTTATGTTTTGTTTTATTATTATTATTATTGTTATTATTATTAGTATTATAACATTTTTATTTATTATTATTATTATGAATATTATTATTATTATTATTATTTAATTATTGTTGTTCTTAATATTATTATTATTGTTATCATATATTTTTTTATTATTATAATAAGTTTATTTTATTATTATTATTATTAGTAGTAGTATTATAACATTTTTATTTTTATTATTACTA
>JANJEY010000007.1:21767365-21780181 GCA_024703695.1 Erythroxylum cataractarum | reverse complement strand
AAATCCAAATTTTCCACTAATACTTTCAATAAAATCAAACTATGCCATAAATCATAAATCAAATAAATTCATACTTAGTAACTTCAAGAAAACAAAAATTTGGGGCTCAACAATAATGCAAGAAACTATACCAAGTTTATTAAAGAATTTATTGATCCGATTAACCATTTTCACTAAAAAAATGTATTATGGCCTAATTTGTAATTAATGCTATATTAGAATCTTTTCAATCTCAAAATAATATTGTTCTAAATAAAATAGATCATAACTCGGATTTACTTCTAAAATTAATATTCTTATAACCTTAAACTCAAATATCAATTCACATGTTGAATGATAGATATCTTTAAGACTTCACAAGTATCAAATATCTCATATACTAAACACCTACCTTTAGTACATTATCTATGTATTTGGACTAGAATATGTAAACAACTTTTGTTTCTATGTAAACAACTTTTGTATCTATCTCTATAAATCTAATTCTCATCATTAAGTTGTCACCTTTTTATATCCAATAGGAGTTGTTCTTGAACTATTGTATATTTAACAACTGAAGTTATAAATTTTATTCTTTATAAGTAGTAAGCCTCTACACACCCCTACTGAAGAGTACAAGTACAACTATATTTCTACTAGCCTTCTTACAGACATGATAAATCCACAATTATATCTAAAATAAACTCTTTTAATTTACCATGAAAGTGAATTTTTCATCATCTTACAACCTTTCAACTATACATCAAATTTATCAATAAAGGCACAATTTCTAATTAGATGTATTTTCGTAAGATTTCAACTTTTCAAATTTCATCTTAGTCTCACTACTCATCTTGAGGACCATTCCCCTATAAGTGTATGTTGAAACAAAACAACAATCTCTAGTAGAAATTTCACTGAGACGTAGGGTCTGATGTATATGTTGAAACAAACATTTGGTTTAATAAGTTCTATATCTTATAATCGTCTATCATCTGATTTAGTTCTTAAATTATTAGATAATACATGCTTTAACAAAACATCACATCTAAAACTCATTAACTTTGTCTCTATCAAAGTTATAGCATTCCATACCTAATGTCAAATCTCGATAATTAATGTCATTGGAACTATCGAAGGTAAGTTATTATACTAGGCATAATTATAAAAGAAACAAATATTACATCATACAATATCTCATGTTGCAATTTTCTCCTTACATAAATTTATACTCTTTTGAAATTTAGTTATGCAGATATTTGAGGTATTCGTTAGAGAATCTCATTTTTTATAAATAACTAAAAAATTTAAATCTTACCACATTGATCTCATTGATGTGCTTTGACATTCTTAATGCTTAGTTTCTACTTATATTTACACAATTTAAACTTTTCAAAATTTTAAATCAGTATTTCATTTGATATATATGACAATATGACTTAAATTCGTTAGTAGTCTAATGAAATACAAGTATCATCTTTTTATGAATTGTTATTACACCTAACATATCACATATAAAAGATTTAATAATTTAATACCATCATCGTACTTTTACCAAAGGTTCATTTGGTTATTCTTCAATTGAGTAAGTTTCACAATTTGTATACAATTCATAATCAAAAGGATGCATATAATTTTATATGTAACATTATGATTATTATTACATTGATTTAACCGATATGGTATAAAAGGATAGCCTTAATTACCTAATTATGTGTTCTTGTCACTTATACTAATCATAAGTTTGTATAAAAATAAATGAATATAAATTCCATTTTTGAAGCATTAATTTTATGTGATTTATTAATAAGAAACAAATAGTTGATAATTTAAAAAAAATCAAAAGTAAGTAATTAATGTGAATTTGAGAAAAATATGAAGAATTTTTCTTAAATCTCCGGTATGAAGACTTTGTTTGAGTTGGTGACAAACGAACCAAACAAAAGGAGCGAGAACTGAGAATCCACAAGAGACGGAAAACTTATAGCATCCGAAGCAAACAAAAAGTCAAAACTGCGGCCGCATTTCCCTAAACAAAAACGAAAAGCCAAAAATAAAAAGGACAGTCTGAGTAAATATTAATAACATCAGCCTCTCCCTCCTTTCAAGACATATACCAAATAATGTGAAGGAAAGCAATAAAGAAACGTAGTTGACCACCACCGCCAGCACACCACACTGCACCTGCAGCTTTGCTGTTCTTATTCCTTTTCCTTCTTTCAATAATATCACTCTTTACTTGTTTTCTTTTTAATTAATAATTTAAATATAATTAAATAAATTTTAATAATATCACTATTTACTTGTTTTCTTTTTAATTAATAATTTAAATATAATTAAATAAAATTTGAATCTTCTGTCTAATTTTATAATATTTTATAAATTTTACTCATTTATTTATATAAATCTTATATAAATTTTACATAAATAAATAAAAATTTTGCATAAATAAATAACTGGAATAGAATAAAAATAGTAAAATTATGGAGAGAATCTGACTTAATCCAACGATGCTAACACGAGATAAGATCTTCTGACCAATTTTATGATGTTTTATTGTGTTTAGTAAATTTCAATTATTTATTTATATAAAATCTATACAAAATTTATATAAATAAATAACTGAGATTTATTAGACACAATAAAACATAGTAAGATTGGACAGAGAATCTAGACTCTGTTGGCACTGCTCTTAACTCTTAACCCCTACACTTCTCCTCTCTCATCTTTACTTTTTCTGTCTCTTTCCAACTCCTTTTTAACACTGCACTTATGTCTCTCTGTCATTCAGTGTGAGAGACAGACTTCTTCCTTCATTCAGACGGCGATGCCGATACCTCTTCCTTAACCCCCAGCGACGTTATCATCTTCTATCTTTCACTACCTAGAGGGATAGAACAAGCTAAGCAGCCATGCACAACTTCATCTTTTTCTGTTTTGTCTTAGTCCTTCGTGTTCCTCATTCTTTGTCAGATCTTGCCTCCGACCGCCAAGCTCTCCTTTCTTTCAGGTCTGCCCTGGGTGGCCGGACTTTTCGCTGGAATGTCACTCAGTCCACTCCTTGCTCTTGGGCAGGTGTACGTTGTGAACAGAACCGTGTTGTCGTGCTCCGTCTTCCCGGAGTATCTCTCACTGGTCAGCTTCCGACTGGAGTGTTCTCTAACCTCACCAAGCTCAGAACCTTGAGCCTTAGACTGAATGCTCTTACGGGTCAGCTACCTTCAGATCTCGCTGCCTGCACTAGCCTCCGCAACCTCTACTTGCAGGGAAATATTTTCTCGGGTGAGATCCCGGATTTTTTGTTCAGTATTCAGAGTCTTGTGCGCCTTAATCTTGGTGAAAACAACTTCACAGGTGGCATCTCTGAGAGTTTTAACAATTTCACAAGGTTAAGGACTTTGTTTCTTGAGAATAATAAGTTATCTGGCTCTATTCCGGATTTGAAGTTGGAAAAGCTGGAGCAATTCAATGTGTCTAATAATTTGCTGAATGGCTCTATACCTGAGAGATTGCAGAGCTTGGAATCTACTTCTTTTCTGGGTAATTCTCTATGTGGGCAACCTTTGGATGCATGTGCTGGTTCTAGTGGCAGTGGGGCTGTGGTGGTGCCTAGTACACCAAGGATTGTGAACCAAGGAAAGAAAAGGAAGTTGTCTGGTGGGGCTATAGCAGGAATAGTAATTGGATCTGTACTGGGCTTCTTCTTGATTGTTTTGGTGTTGATGTTCTTGTGCAGAAAGAAGAGTAGCCAAAAGTCAAGATCGATGGACATAGCATCTATTAAGCAACATGAACTGGAGATTCCAGGAGAGAAGACAATGGCAGATGTAGGTAATGGTCTTGGGACTGGCAATGGATTCTCAGTCGCTGCTGCGGCTGCCGCCGCAATGGTAGGTAATGGTAAAGGAGGTGAGGTGAACGGTGCTGGGGCCAAAAAGCTTGTCTTTTTTGGCAAAGCTTCGAAGGTTTTTGACTTGGAGGACTTGTTGAGGGCCTCTGCAGAGGTTTTGGGGAAAGGAACATTTGGAACCGCGTATAAAGCAGTATTGGAGATAGGAACTGTGGTGGCTGTGAAAAGGTTGAGGGATGTAACTGTTTCAGAGAGCGAATTCAAGGAGAAGATTGAGATGGTGGGAGCCATGGATCAAGAAAATCTGGTACCTTTAAGGGCTTACTATTATAGCAGGGATGAAAAGCTTCTTGTTTATGATTACATGCCCACGGGCAGCTTATCTGCACTTCTGCACGGTGAGTACTTCTGACTTTTGACTTTTGGTTCACATAATTCTGTGCTTTTTAGGATTTACGTTTTGATGAATGATTGTAAGTGTTTTCTGATTAGATTATTTCTAGATAATTATACAATTATATAGGGTGAGTTATGTATTTTTTGCTTGTTCTTTGGACAAAAGATCCTGCTCAACTAAATCCACCCGCAAGGATGATGATAACGTACGAATGTCCCTGCATCTGCGATAGGAGTTCCTTAGTGTTAATGCTGGTAGTTTCTGTCTATTAAATTGGTAGTTAGAATATTCCTGTCAGTTAAGAGAGATAGTTGCAATCTTCTTTGAACAAGTTGGACATGGTTTGCCACATGAATCCTTGTTATATGGCCTCTTTTGCTGAGATAGGAGAAGCAATTGAACTTCATTATAATGTTTGTGTAACAGATGATAAGAGTGGAACTTATTACAGTGACTGATCACATTATATTTAATCATAGGCAACAAAGGAGCTGGTAGGACGCCCTTGAACTGGGAAATAAGGTCTGGCATTGCCCTAGGAGCTGCTCGAGGCATTCAATACCTACATTCTCAAGGTCCCAATATATCCCATGGAAACATCAAATCCTCCAATGTCCTACTGACTCAGTATTATGATGCCCGTGTTTCTGATTTTGGGCTTGCCCAGATTGTTGGTCCTTCCTCCTCTCCCAACAGAGCCACTGGCTACCGTGCACCAGAGGTTACTGACCCTCGCAAAGTATCTCAGAAGGCTGATGTCTACAGCTTTGGGGTGTTGCTGTTGGAGCTGCTGACGGGGAAAGCTCCGACACATGCCCTTTTGAACGAGGAGGGTGTTGATCTCCCCAGATGGGTGCAGTCCATAGTTAGGGAGGAATGGACGTCGGAAGTATTTGATCTAGAGCTGCTCCGTTACCAGAATGTGGAGGAAGAGATGGTTCAGCTCTTGCAGCTAGGAATAGATTGTGCAGCCCAGTACCCGGATACTCGTCCTTCAATGTCCCATGTAACAAGGAGGATTGAGGAACTCTGCCAATCCAGCCGTCGAGACCCACAACCTGAGGTTCTCAATATTATAGATGACGACTCTTCTCGGTGACCATTTGTAGAAGGCTTTGTTTTATGCCCGCAATTAACATCTCATTCCTTTCATCTCTCTCTGTCAGCCTCTTCTTCTTTCCATTTTTCTCTTTTCTTTTCCCTTGTATTAGCTTTCTTTAATCAAATACTCGTGAGGTGGGCATCTGTTCATCAGTCGTAGTTGGGTGGACGGTGGTGGTTGTAATTATTACCTTTGCCTTCAACTTTAGCTTTTGGCTTTGATGCAACATTTGATCTGTTCAGATTGAGATGTTTTTTTAAGTTGCCTTTTTAAATTTGTTTGCAATTTTTTAAATTTTCTCCCCATGCCTTACCTGTCAAAGTATCTTTTTGTTGGCTTGGACAAAAGCTGAGATTTAAGTAAAAGCCAAGCTTGTCCTCTTCCACGTGAAATCTCCCATGATAAGGATATTATAACTGAAACAGGAGGTCTGATTCAGGAAGTAGTCTTTAACCTGGTAGTAATGTAATCATATACCTTGTTGTCTCTGCAATTTATTTTTGAACACAGTTCCATATGGGATCCAAGTTCAGGCCATTTCAGATTACCAACCCTTTACAATTTGAAGGACGTATTTGAGGTATGTAGATTTAATGGCAGCTATGCTGAAAGAAATGCAGAAAGATAGAATCTTTGCTTTCTGGGAGCGGTATCGCATGAGGTCTGTCTGATGAAAAGAAGGGAAGAGAGGGAGGGGTTTTATGTTGTGTTATGTGGACAGCTGTAAAGAGGGGTTGTGTGGTCCCTGTATGTTTATAATGTAATGGTTGAAATTTTGTTGTCAGGAATTTGAATTTGATTATCTGACAAAGGATTATTAGGAGGTGGATATAATAATACAAAAAGTGTCATGGTCCTCATAAGATAATAGACATATGTGTCATCCTCTTCTCTTGAAATCGGGACCTACGTTTCTGCGAGCGACTGTGTAAAGCAACGGCCGCAACAGGTTCAACTATGACCCTTGTGTGCGGGAACATGGGATTTTCCTTTTCTTTCCTGTCCTGTACTATTTTGTCTTTGTATTAATGTTATAAATATCGGTAGTACAATATTATACAGTACAAGTTAATACTATGTAATATTATATAAAAAAGATTGTTTAATATATATATATATATATATATATATATATGTATGTATATATATATATGTATGTATATATTAAGGATGATATAAAGTAATAAAAATATAATAAATAATAACGACAATAATAGCATTATTCTAGTAAATATTTCACAGAGATGAAGGGTATGAGGAGTTTTATAACTACGTAGCCTTATCTTTAACGGATGGAGAGATTATTTACGATAGATCCACATAAAAAAGAAAAGAAATGCATATAAGAAATAAATAAAAAAATAAAATGATACATACTGAAATAATAAAAATAATAAACATAAATAAACATAAAAATAAACGTAAACATAAGCATAAGCATAAAGGATAATAACTATAAATAAATAAGTACAAATAAAAATATAAAAATAAATAATACAATAAATAAAGAACAAGCTAAAAATAAAAATAAAAGATAAAATATGCAAATAAATATACAAACAAGAAAGAATATAAATAAATAAACAAGTTATTGCAAGAAAATGTTTAGGCTAGGTAAGGAAATGTTTAGGTTAAATAACTCAGAAGAAAATACTACATATTAAATATTTGAGCTAAATACAGGACATAATACTCGAAATAAAATATTTAAAAATCTATGAGAAAGAGAAGAATATCTTTATGTGAGATCTTTTACTCGTATTCTAGTCCGTCAAAGTTTTCTATTAAGGATCACATTTCAGTAAGTTTTAATATAGCTATATCATTCATGATCATCTTCTCCTAGTTCTTCTTAGGCCTTCTTTTTTTTTTGTCTTATAGTCCTTAACTGCAGTCTACATCTTCTCACTAAAGCTTCAGGAGGTTTCCTCTTAACATATTCGAACCAACTAAGCCTTGTCTCTTTTAATTTTCCATCAATATTAGTCATCTTTAATTTGTCTTTTATTATTACATTTTTTGTCTTATCTCTTTAGTAAAATTGCACATTTAACGAAGCATCATCAAATAAAAATAATAATAAAGTTCCATGAGCCTATAAATATTACAACAAGAGTTCGTGCCAAGGAATACAGCTAATCAAAAGAGAAATCTGAAACAAAAATATTTACAATTAAAAGTTCTATGTTTACATTATATATGCAATTTAATATATGCATCAAATATAAGTGAAATTAAAAAAGAGAAAAAGTGAAATCCTGAAGCTTTATTCAATCAAATATCTATTTAAATTGCATTAGTATCAGTTCTCATTTGGTGTAAAATCCTTATTATTAAAAGAAACTTCATTGTTACTATTATTTAAATTAATTGCACCTGGTTCAGCCTGATTCAATCGTGATTGCACGCTGCCGTTTGGATCCATAGAATCGATTGCTGAACACGAGAATTCCGGCTTGAAGGTTCCTGCAAAACAAAGAAGGCACGTCGGGGGTTATTTTCCGATAAGCCCCTACGACGCTCAAGTCAGTCTTTTGTATAGGTGGGATCGTCGTATGTAGAGAGAGCTAAGGTTATAATTACGTACCTCCATTATGGCAGAATAGTACCTTATATATGAAGCAGGTGCTAGGTTTAAGTCTTTACGTCTGCATGAGAGACTTTCACCTACAAACGGGCTATGGGTGTATTGATTGGGCCTGGGCCTGGCATATCCAAGAGGTATAAGACTGATCCTTGAAAGATGGACCGACTGACCCACGGGCCATTGCGATTGGGTTCGGGCCCAGCACGACCGGCCCGATCATAAGCCCCCTACTCCTTGAGTCTGAGCAAGGAGAATGGTCGAAGGAGTATGCAAGGGTCTTGTAGCTCGTCCATGGGACAACTTGGGGTAGACCTGGTCGGTCGGATATCAATGTTATAGGCCGTATTGGGGTCTGGTGATTAAGTGTTCCGATCGATTGGCATTGATATTTATCGCATGATAGCCCGCGCCAAGGTAGGTCGGATCCGCATCGCCATTGAGCGCATGAAGGTACTTCCTTAAAGGGATTTGGGAGTTGAACCTGGGACCTCAGGGTTTTGTTGGGTGCATGACCCACGCCTCTTACCACTTGAGCTACGAGAGGTGTGGGTCTTGCACCCAACAAAACTCTGAGGTCTCAGGTTCGACTCCCAAGACCCCCCAAGAAATGGGGATAGGAGGTAGACAACCTAGGCAGCCAAAGGGGACAAAACCTCTAGGTGCGGGCCCACCCAAACCAGCCTCCATTGTCTTTTTTCTTTAGGCAGCAACACAAGAAAATTAGAGTTATAAGAAATAGCAGGACAAATAGTCTTGTTGCAATGGCAATGATATCTCGTGCTGTTAGCAATGTTGTGAATACTGCACCGATTCTAGTATTAGATTAGATTATAGTACAACATTGTACTAGTACTAGTTAATACCGGATATCGTTTCAGATAATTTTTTAAATTTATAAAATACTCCCTAAATTTTTTAAAAATTACAAAATAGTCCATGGTTATATTGTACAGTGGTATTGTATACTTTATAAGTTTACGTCAACCCTATCTCCAAAATCATAATAATAAATAATAACCATAATTAATAAGAAATAACAACAATTTTTATATATTTTACATAAAAATAATAACTACAATAAATATGAAAAAGAAAATCATCATCATACGAATATAAAATTAAGAACAATACTAATTATTAAAAATATTAAAATGTCATCATATAATAAATAATAATTGCATCAAAACATCTACTAAAAAGAACAGTAATATCCTTGATTTTGAAACTATTACAATTTATGACAAGAGTTCGTGATGAGGAAATAATCAAGTAGAAATAAAAATTGAAACGAAAACATTTTACATATATAGAATTTAACATATACATCAAATATAAGCAAAATTAAAAGAAGAGGAAAAACAAAAACCTGAAACTTCATTCAATCATCTATAAGAGGATACTTGCTATAACTGCACTAACTTCAGTTATCATTTGGTACAAAATCTTCATCAATGAGAGGAGTGTCATCATCATCATCATCATTCAAATTCAATGCACCAAAATAATATGTTAATATTTTTTCATCCAAGATTATCTTCCAAGTCATCCACATATACCAAACCTAGTTTTTCAAAAATCCAATTCGCCAAAAGATCGATATTATCTATGTAAATTGAATCTATTGAATTACTTGTCCTATTAAGAGTTCTAGTAAATAATAAAATTTAATTATTAGAAAATTATAAGAAATTATATCAAAATTAATAATAAAAATAACATATATTTTCTGAAGCTTTAAATTGTAACGAACGAAAACTAAGTCATTCTATTTCTTGTGGTCCAATCTATTTCTTTTCTTAGAATTGATGAATTCAAATATGTTCCAATTCCGTTCATAGTTTGTTGCATTCATACGTTGACTTAAAATCTGAATTGCAAACCTTTGTAATTCTAGAATACCAGTTCTGAATTGATCTCATCAAAAAACTGTAAGTCGTAAAATAATAAAAGTAGTGTTATAAACAAAATAAGTGATAATTAATTTTCAACAAATAAGAAAAAGGAAACAATTAATACCTGGTGAAAGTTTTGTTCTTTGTCGAATAACAATCTATATTCCAAAATCCCCAAAAGATTGCTTATAAAGCTCCATTTGTGAGCTCAAGAGATCTTGCATCATTTTATGGCCAACAATTATTGTAATAGTGAATAATATTCCTCTATTAACTTTAGTTTTCTTTGTAAATTTAGTCTGAAATAAACACTAGGATTCAAAAACATCCCAGTTGCAAATAATGGAGAAGAAAGTTATCTTTCTCATCTCGTATTGATGATTGCAAAATACGGTGTGTACAAAGAAGACCTATGTTTCATATTGGCTTTGATTACTCCCTTCACCCTCTCCATGGCATCAAAAAAATAACTTATTGTTGACTTTTCTTCACTATCAGTTATGCCAAGCACCCTTACTAAAGGCTCATAAACTCATATAACAAATTGACATTGAGACAAAAATTTCCTATCTTCTAGTATAATTTTGGAAACCTCCAATCTAGCATTAGACGTAACATACTGAGATGCAACTGACTTCTCACTTATAAACATTTGTTTTGACTCTTTCTGTTAGAGAAGTGCTCTAAAGGCAATCACCTTTAGCACTTATTGTACAAATCTTTTTATGATTAATAAAGGCATTTTTCATTATTTTGATGTTTATACGTTTATGTGTTTTGTGTTGATCTTAAATTGATGTAATGAAGTCCTTGATACAAAACATAACATGGAGGAAATCATGGTGAGATCATGATAATGAGATTCCTATTATGTGTAATTATGTTAGCATCTAAACTTTCCCTAGTCATAAGATTAATGAGATGGGATATCATTAATCCGAATAGACTACCACATGTTATACTCCTTGTTATATCAAGTAGTAGATCTCATAAGCTGTAGACATGATTTGTTTAGAGTTAACATGTAGATGCTTACTAAGGGTAGTAAGTACATTGAATTAACCTATTATGAGACAATCATATGGATATTCCATTCCAGTGTCAATGATAGTCTCATCATAGCAATGATGCAAATATCCTTCGGCTTGAGGTGCTCAAGGATATCTGGATTACTGATCTTGTGCTTTTACTTCATTCATCGGTGCCTTTTAGGGGTTACTTATAGGGTGTTGATTGGGTACAACTTGAGGTATTCAAAGGTAATTGAGTAGCCAATAAAGGATTCACCACTCCTGATAGAAGGATATGATACCCATGATCTCTTATTGGGGCATTACTCGGGAGTCTTTAGCCAGAGCAGATATGTGTCATGAAAAGTCTTTAATGATACATAGAGTAATGAGATCCTTGGGATAAGATCTAATACACTTGGACTAGATGTGATATAGTCAATCTAGTAGGAGTTGACACTTTGACTATACTCTGAACCAAGTGGGATATAGATAGTGAAATGATAAATTTCATGGCAACATTGCATATGGAAGGGTTCCTAGTCAAATTACTGACTTTCCAGTCAATTGGGGGTCATGACGTGTTGTTAGATATTGCTCTTGACTTACTTGAATTAAATGTTAATTCAAGTGGCCAACATAACTGAGACTTATTGGATCATATGCATAAGACATCTGAAGGACGAGTAAAATGGTATTGAATTGTGATTCAAGATATGAGAGAGTATTTCGGGATTGTATCGTGATGTGATTTTGGTAGAAGATGTTGCATGGAATAAATTAGAAACAAGTGTTGTTGACTTCCATTAATACATGTTATTCATGGTCATTAACTTCACATAGCTTCCATTAATGCATGCTATTCATGACCATTAATTTCGTATAACTTTCCATTAGTGGGGGTTATGGAAGGTCAAATGGTGCAAAACAATTGAGATGATTTTCATGCATCTTGTGTAAGACACAAGAAAAGAAAAAGAAAGCTTCTTTTTATTACACACACACCTTTTCTTTTTAACTCTCTCAAAAGTTCTTGTCTTTGCTAGCACAAGGAAAGAATTCTAGTCATCTCCTAGTGAGGTTTCACCCTTTTATATTCATGTGGACTTGCATTAAAGACGGTCTACATTGATCATTGTGGTTTACGACAATCCAATGCAGAGAAGATTAAAGAACGAAGGAGATTGTCAGAAAGGTATGTGAACATCTTACATTTCATGTTTTTGTTTTTCTATATCTATATGCATAAGTAGATTTGGTTTTTGAGGTTTCGTTTCTGCTGCATATATTTGATATATATTACGTATGAGATGCATGATCGAAACCTAATAGTGGTATCAAAAATATGTTGTGCCTTGTTAGATGTAGAATACATTACATGTGAAAATTGTTTTCATGATTGTGACAACTTAGAGTCCTATAATGTTTTGTTTGAAATTAATTATAGAATTTTTTTTCATGATTTTCTTCTAACAATTGTTCATAAGATGTACATGAATGATTCAGTATGATTTGAAATATTTTTTAATGTGATTAAAATATTTTGGACATCAAATAATCATTTTAAACTAAATTAATTATGAGTTAATTTCTGAAATTATTAAATCATGTTAATTAGATTAATATTAATTCCATTCGAAATAACATATAATATTAATTTTAGCCAAGTTAGTAAAAGGAAGATAGTAAATCTAAGTGCTGGATTGGGCTTAGATCTAAGTGTTGGATTTGGCTTTCATGTTAAGATTCATAAGATGTCATAACCAAAATGATGTGTTTACATCTACGCATTAGAGAATACATGGTTAGGAGAATGTGTGGGCTTGCTTGATGGATGGTTATGATGTTGGCCCCCAAATTTTTTCTTAATAAATGAGCATGATTAGGTTAATTTTGGGATCTTGCCAGATTAGTGTACGTTGGAATTAAGTAGCATGTTTATGTTAATGAGATTATGTTACATAGGTGAATTGGATTAAAGTTAAAGTGATAAGTTGCA
>JANJEY010000007.1:21744096-21758913 GCA_024703695.1 Erythroxylum cataractarum | reverse complement strand
AAAAAAATGACAATAGGAAAATGAGACAAAAATGAGGAAAGAGTAAAGGGGAAATGAAATAGACATAAATGACTTTTTAAGAGATGAATAATATATAGTAAGGATAAAGTTAGAAATGCATATAAGGTAGGATTTTATGTATGAATGAGATCAAGAAAAAGATGAAGAATTAAATGAAAAGAGTTTGTGCACTCAATATGGTAGTTGACTCATTATAAAATGATATAGCATCAGAAGAGGTAAATTCTGAAAAATTGGAGTAAGATTTATGTTATTATGTTGATAAAGAGAGAGATGTTGTTTTAGATCAATTGAGATCAAAGTTTCATTAGTGTAAGATATAAATTGGTGATTGTCAGATATAAATCTCTGGATAGAATGGGATGACTTTGATGATGCACATCTAAGCATATGCGAAAGTAATTATGTTTACCACTTTATATGACCTTGTAAGAACGATAAAAATTGGTCTTTTTGAGGTATTAAGAATGGTTGATAATGTGATGATGATAACAATTGGTTGATGAAGATTGCATGAACAGTATAGATGATAGTAGCAAAGAAATCTTCTTTCGAAGAAGAATTTCACTAAATTAGGTTAAGTATATTATATAGCTTTTATTAAGAATGATCAATGAAAGAAAAAATCAGAAATGAATATGCAATGATTCAAAAGTGAGTATTGGATTCCTATTCCTGACAGAGACACAAGCATAAAATGTGGAATATGCTACTGAGAGTGTAGGCAGTACGTTTAATGTAAAGTATCCAACTATGTGATTGGATTCTTAAATTTGAGGTGACATTATTGTTAATATGAGGAGATTAGTCAGGTAAGAATTTCGAGGATAAATTTTTTTTAAGAGGAGGAGAAATGTTGACCCTCGAATTTTTGTCTTGTTGAATCAAGCATGATTTAAATTATTTTCGAGGTTTTGATAGGTTAAAATTTTGGAGTTAACTATTATATTAATGTTAGTGGGATTATATTATATGGTTTAGTTGAATTAAAGTAGTAAGAGCATATATGTATGAGGGCATTTTCAGAAGATCACTTAAGTTGTAAAGTCTTAAGGCATTGAAGGAAGGGCATAATTAGAATAAGAAATGTCGGCTTGTTTTTAAGGAAGAAGTAAAAACGTGAATTGAGGAAGAGAAGAGAGAGAAGAACAAAAATAGAAGAGAACAAGAATCAGTGGAGAAGAGAGGAAATAAGCTAGGTTTTGATTTTTCTGAGCCTTCAAGAGAGATTTTGAGGCTATTCAAAAAGAGAAAAAGGTAGAGAAAGAGAAGAGCTTTTATTAGAGCCAAGAAAGTCTTCATTTGGTGAAGAATCAAGATCAATTCATTTTGAATCTTTTGAATTTTTGAAAGAATTTTGGTTCATAAAGCTTAAGAAATGTATGGGTTTAAGCTTTCTAAGATCAATTTTTAGTGAATGTGTTTCTTTGGGTTCTCTAATTTGAATTCCTATTGAATGAAAATTTTGCCTATGATGAAGGAAATCAAGAGAGACAAGAGGAGCAAAGGAAGGGACATTTTTTAGCAAAGTTTTATGCAAGAAAATCAAGGTGGGTTCCATATTTATAATTGGATGATGAGCCATAATGTTTTTCCAAATCAAGAAAATAAAATGATTTCAATTACTTCATAAATGTTGCTTTTTATTTTTTTTGAATGATTTGCGAAATTGTTAAATATTTTGGTGTATGAATTTTGATGATGAATTGTGATGTGGAAATGCATATGAAATATTTCGTGCTTATGAAAAATAAGTTTTCGAAATGTGCCATTTGGGACAATCAGTTTTCAAGTAATGAATAACATATTATGTGGGTTTGTGGTGGTCTGTTCTGTCTTTCAAGTGCACTTTGACTAAAGGCTTCTCCTGCCTACCCACTAATGGCATGGAGCTCCTTCACGGACTCCCATAAGTTTACGGCTACGTAAGGCCATTTAATGGGATTATGATAGTACGTTCTGTTTACAGCTACACAAGACCCCTATGCGAAATGTGTCAGTACGTTCTGTTATGAAACCACCTAAACTATTTTGATGTGTTTGATTGATTATGACACATTGGCAAATTTGATGGGTGTATGACTTATGTGAGTTGTGAATTGGTTTGATAAGTTCAAAATTTTATGTTTTACGATTCAATGAGAATTTTCTATGAAAATGAACATTTTAAATGGTTTTACTTGTTATTCATTATAAACTTGTTACCCACGAGCTCTCAAGCTTGCCTCCCTTTTTGTCCCAACTTCAGGTGAAGAGAATGATCAAGTAACCAAGAGTTGAGGCATCATTCTACTTTTGCAATGTTTTTGTATATTAAGTTACATTTTGTAAAAACAAGGCTTTAGATGCATTTTGAGAATTATTGGGTTTTATATCTTTTGTATTTTGTATTTTGATATTGATGATGTAATGTGGCTTGAAATGCAATTAAAGTTTTCCAAAACTCTTGTTTTATGATAATGAAATATAAATTTATGTATGGATGATTGTTAAGTTGAGATGTGAATTTGTGTATGGATGAGGTGGAATTGAAATATAACTAAATTAGGGATGAGGTTAAGTTGGAATTAGGTACACTTGAAGAAGTTATCATTTTAAGATAATAAATTTTGAATACGAATTGTTGTTTACATATAAGTGAGATGTATTATGGAAAAAAAATATAAGAATTGTGTCTGAATTTAGGGGAAAACTAGATTAATCTAGGTTGAATTAGACAAAGTTGTCTCTTGGAAGGTGTAGCTTATCCTCTTAGCTTTCCAATGATATAAAGTATGTAATTTTTGGATATCGGAGTTGAGAGGTATGATCATTATAAATTGGTAATGTTACACAAGATGTATGCATAACAGCTATGGTGAAAGATGATAATTTGTTGTATGTGATGAATCATTTGAGTTGGGATTTGAGAGTTTTATGAAATCATTTTGGTAATTGAATGGTTAAGAAATGATATTACATTAGAAGAAGTGAATTTGAGAAGATTATGAGTGAATATGATATTAGAATATATGTAGGAAGCATTGGAGAGGCTTTGGAGGGGCTTGGGTATCCCCTATATCCGTTAAACGGACTTTAGGTCCATTAAACGGACCTTCTCGAGTCTACGAGAACCCCCAGCATCGCCTATGTATGTCTGTTAAATAGACCTTCTCGGGTCTAAAATGGCCCCCAACCCCATATATGTCCGTTTAACAGATATACACTATACACTTGCAAAATTTTGCATTTTTACCTCTAAGTTCCAAAATCTTGCTTTGTGGTATTCATAAAAGTTGTATATCTAGAAGGTTTCTTTTAAAACGGTAAAAAAATGACCTTAATCTGAGGTGTTTAGAGAAAGTTATGGCAATTGTCCCAAGGTAGATATAATATGACTGAGGATATAAACATGCTTGATTCTTTTGGTCATAACTTCATCATCCGACCTCAAAATGAAGTGATTCTTGAAGCAATAGATTTCTAACACATTTTCATGTGCCTACATAAAAAATTGGTGGCTTTTAGTTTTGATTTAAAAAATATTGATGCAAAGATAGTTAGGGTCGGTTGAGAGAGCATGATTGGGATATGAACATACTTTGGCTTCTTAAGCGTAACTTCATCTATAGAGCTCCGATTGAGATGGTTCTTGCTTCAAATTAAACTAGAGGCTTTGAGCTTCAAATAATTTGAAGAAGTTAAATAATGATTTTGGTGATTGACTGGTGTGGGCACACCACTCTTGTGAGATGATGGCTAATGAGGGTTTTTTTAAATGACCCTATAGGAAAATATGCACACTCACATTTTATGACTTCTGGATAATTGGGCTCTAGAAATGGGGTCCAACATTTATAGATGGCAGATATAAAATAACACAAGAAAATTCATCAGTTTATGATTTATAGTGTAGAGTTGATAGTAAGGTTAACTTATGGTTAGGGAATTCAATCTCTAGGGATATTGTTGATGCTTATTTGTATACCTCAAGTGATTTTGAACATTGGAAGGAATTAGAGAAGAGTTATGGGGAATTTAATAGTCCTCTTCTTTATCAATTACAAAGAGAAATAAGTACAATTACACATCAAAATATGAATGTCGTAAAATATTTTAAAAGACTGAAGAAGCTCTAGGATGAGTTGGGATGCCTGCTATCGATGCCGAAGTGTTCATGTATTTACTACAGTTATGGTATTGGGAAGAAAATTGAGGAGAAAAGTTCAAATAATAAGCTGATACAGTTTTTAATGCGGTTAAATGATAGTTATGATCAGGTTAAGAATCATATTTTGGTGATGGATCCACAACAGAGTATTGACAAAGCTTATTCAATAATATTTATAGTGGAGAGATAAAAGGAAATAAATGTAGCAATTACCTAAAATAACAACAATAGTGCAATGCTAGTTAGAGGACAAATGAACAAGATAGATAAAGGAGTGAAATGAAGTTATAAAAGAAAAGATACTATGGATAAATCTAAAATAAAATGTAATTTCTATAAAATAGCAGGGCATAATAAAGATTTTATTTAAGAATCCATAAATATCTAGATTGGTATAAAGAATTAAAGGAGAAACGATCAAAAACATTGAAGAAAAATCTGGTGAATATGGTAGAGCAGAGAAAATAAGAGAAATGAATAGAATCAGGTAATAACAACAAAGATGATTGGTAGCAGGAGGTTGAAAGATTCATAAGAAGTCTAGAATAAATAAAGGAAACAGTGTGAATTTTGCATATTTGATGGAGGTACCATAACATATCACTCTTTTAGTTCTTTTGATTTAACTAGAAATGAATCGTGGATAATAGACACTAGAGCTTCAAATCACTTGTGTATATATGTTATGAAAATGAAAACTGTAACTCCAACCAATAAGCCAACTCTTGTTTACCTACCAAATGGAACCATTAAGTTTGTTCACCATAAAGGTGATATAAACTTGGCAAACAAAATAACTTAACCGAAGCCTTACATATACCTAGCTTTCAATTCAACAGGTTATCTGTTAACAAGTTAACCATTACATATCATATAAAATTCACCTTTTATCCATCCTTTTGTCTTTTACTAGACCTGAAGATTGGTGAAATACTAATAATTGGGAAAACAATAGGTAGATTGTACATACTTGATCCTTATTCATTTGAGTAGCACATCATAGACTCCCATATTGCTAAAACAAATTATTTTATAAAGTCTCTATCGTAGATGGTATAGTTTGGACTAACTAGTTTGGTCATCCCTCAAACATTGTAACCACTTACATTTTTTCAATGAATAAATTTGTTTCGAATACCCAGATGTTTTTGATATTTTTCCTATGAAAAAATCCAGAGAAATACTTTTCCCATTAGCAAAATACATACAACTAGGTGTTTTGAACTCATTCGCGTGGATTTATGGGGTCCATATCATACTCTTAGCATTAGTGGTTCCATATTCTTCTTAACTATCGTTGATGATTTCAGCAGAAGTACATTGAAGTTTATGATAAAACATAAATCTCATGTTCCTTTAATTCTTTAATCTTTCTTTCAAATAACCCAAACACAATTCAAACTTAAGGTATAAAATGTACGAAGTGATAATGCATCAAAATTCTTGAATCAAGATTGTCTTCTATTCTTTATTAATGGAATTTTACATCAATGGTTTTGTATTCATACCCCTCAACAAAATGGAGTAGTAGAGAGAAAATACAAACACTTATTGCAAGTTAAAAAAGCCTTGATGCTTCAATCACATTTGCCAAATAGGTTTTGGGGAAACTCTATTCTTACTGCCATTTACATAATAAATCATTTACCATCTGCTAAACTAGCTTGGAAAACCCCATATGAAATGTTAAACACCGTTCTTATGAAGGTCTTTAGAGTTTTGGATGCCTGTGTTTTGCTACAAATCCTAACCTAGAGAAAAGAAAGTTTGATACTAAGGCATATATCTATGTTTTCATTGGATATATCTAAAGATAGAAAGTATATAAATCTATGACATTCAAAACCATAAAGTTCTAGTTTGTAGCTACAATGTCTAATATTCAAGAGCCATTTTCTTTTAATCAAGTTAGACTTAAATAAGAGTGGATAGATGCGATGAATGTAGAATTAAATGCACTTGAGGAAAACAAGACATGGGAGTTGACAGAGTTATCGCTAGGGAAAAAGGATATAGGATCAAAGTAGGTACAAAAAGTGAAAACAAAACCTGATAAAATGATTGACAAATACAAAGTTGGGTTTGTCACCAAAAGATATAATCAGGTTGAAAGGGTTGATTTTGTGGATAGTTTCTCACCAATTACGAAAGTAGTGACAGTCTGAATACTTTTAGATGTTGTATTTATTTATTCATAACCACTTTTATGGATAGTTTCTCACTAGTTGCGAAGGTAGTGACAGTCAGAATGTTTTTAGATGTTGTAGCAGCTTATTTATAGCCACTTCATCACCTAGATATCAATAATTCTTTTATTCATGGCTATCTAGATAAAGAAGTGTACATGTTGCCTCCTAAACTGTATGCTAAAGATCAAAAGCATCAAGTTTGCAAGTTGATTCAAACGTTTTATGGCTTGATACTAGCCTCAAGATAATGGAATCATGAGTTTACAGTAAAATTACAACAACTTGGCTTCAATCAATCTTTAAATGATCACTGTTTGTTTATAAAGAAAAAAAATCCTATTTTTTGAGCTTAATTGTTTATGTTGATGTTGTTCTTCTTACAGGATCTTCTGAATTAGAAATAAAAATTTTGAAGCAATTTTTTCATAAACAGTTTACTATAAAGGATTTGGATTATGCCAAATATTTGTTGGGATTAGAGATTGCAAGTTATGTGGAAGATATTCATGTTAATCAAAGAAAGTATGCTCTAGATATTCTTATTGATGTTGGGTTACGTGGTTCAAAATATGTAGCTACCCTTTTACCAAAGGGGTATAAATTTAGAGGGGAAAGCGGAGAGTTATTAAGTGATCTGGAGCAATACAAACGACCAGTAGGAAGTTTACTATATTTGCAGTTTTCATTTCCAGATCTTTAGTAAGCAATTCAACAGCTTAGAAAATTTGTTGAAGCTCCTAGATCATCACATTGGAATGTTGTTACGCATATGTTGCGTTGTATCAAAGGTGCTCCATCAAAATTTCTATTTTTCTCTTCCAAAAATTTGTTTGAGCTTGAAGCTTATTATGACACTAATTGTGTATCGTGTATTGATACTAGAAGATTTTTAACTTTTTTTTTGTTTTTTCATGGTGGTTTCCCAATATCATGGAAAACAAAGAAGCATACTACAATCTCTCATTTATTGACAGAAGCAAAATATAAAGGCATGGGAGCTACAGTTTGTGAATTACAATGGATTCTTTACCTTTTAAATGATTTTCATATTTCAATATGGTCATTAATTTCTATATGTTGTGATAACCAAGTTGCTATTCATATCACTTCTAATTAATTGACTATATTTTTACTTCATATTTAATGTATTATTGCTTGATATTTATACTTTTTTTATACAATTGGTGCTTAATTTGCTCCAAGTGTGTTTCTATGTCATAATTGCCTTTATAGATATAAAGGAGAGGAATTCAGATGAAAAAGTAGCATAAAAAAGAAAATCAGCAATCTGGAAGGGGTGTACAGTTGTGTTATAGAGCTAATGTTTGATAATCAAGCAACCATGTACATTGCTTCTGATAAAGTTTTTCAGAAAAAGGCAAAGCATATATATGAAAGATTGATCTAGTTCTGATATTTGTTTTTTGACGAGATTTGATTTATACATCTGATATTTTTATGCATTTGTGTATTGGAATTGAAACCTATGTCCACTATATGGGTGATTAATAGGCTAGGCCTAAGTGGTTCCCAACCAATATACGATGAGGCATAGGCTACGCCTATGTGTTTCTATATGATATATATTCACTTTATAGGTTATCTATACTGTCTTGGTGTGTATCAAATTCTATTTGCGATATATATTTTTCCTGTTCACTAAGTACACAATGTACTCACCCCTTCCACTTTTCAACCATGCAGGTTAATTTGGTGAGCTTAAGGCTCTAAGTGTATCATGCGGTCTTTGACATTTTCGAGATAGTACCGCAGGTGGGTAGTCTCTGTTTATACTTTTGTTGTATAGTGGCTCATGAAGTACTGTTTTTATTATATTGGTTATGTTGATATGCTTTATGACTTTATAAATTAACTCCGAACTGTCTTGTAGTTTGTAAAAGACCTTATGTAGAGCTTTTAATACTGTTGTTGAAATTGCCTTGAGTGGACTTTAAAGTCTTGAAGTTATGATTGGATGTGAATATAGAAGTGTGTTTAAAATTGTTTACAGGTTTTGAGATTTCTAAAATATAGTCGTAAAAGATATTTAGTTAGCCTTGCATAGTTCGATTAAGGATATCGTTAATGTCCTTAGCCTGGTTATGCGGTAGTTGTCATAAGCCTAATGTGGTACTAGGTCACGACACAGCGAATGATTGATATGCATCTAAGACCTTGACGTCAAAGAAGATGATTAATTTGTCATTGCCATTTTTCTTACATCTGTTAAAGAAGATAGTTAACCTGTCATTGATTTTAATAAAGCGAGTTATTGGGAAGCATATAATTCTATGCTAATTTCATATATTTTGACTTGATTAAGAAATCCATTTAGCCTAGTGTTGCTTATATGAGCGCCAAGATGGTTGGGATGATCTACGAGACTATTTTTAGATAAGGAATGCCCTATAGGTTTATAAGTTAGAGGGGGAGATTGCTTTGCTCCAATAGTAGGGTACAACAAAATTGAAAGGAATTTAGGATGAGCTTAGTAGCTATTTCAAGGTCCCAAATTGTAACTATGAAACCACACATCAATTCCTTTGCCAACAATAAGTGGAGAAGTTGCATCAATTCCTTATGGGGTTTGATGATGTAGTTTTCGGAATTGTTCGAACTCAGATATTAAACATAGATGCTTTGCTTACTGTTAAGAAGGCTTATGCATTGATTACTACAGAAGAATGCTAGTGGTTTATTGTTTAAATCTAAGAAAATGTTGAGGCGGCGGCCCTAGTGGTGCAAATCACGACCTGTCCAAAGTCTAGTCTTTAGGTTAGACAATCATAGCATGAAAAGGATAGTAAGAGGTGATGCATGCACTACAGCAGAACTAACCATAAAGTTTTAGTGTGCTTTGAGGTCATCGACTATCTCATTTGAAAAAAAGGGCCACAAGGTCGAAATCGCATTGAGTCATCCCACAATTAAGAGCAGGCCAACTTAAGAGGTGGATGAGCTCCAGGAAGGGCTCAAGCTTTTTATACCACATAATCCCCTAATTTGTAAAAAGTTATACGTATGTACAAAAGGTACCAAAGGTATATATAACCAACTCTACTTCTAAATAAGGAAAAACACTAACTTTTAATTATGATGCAGTAACTCCTAATTACATTTACAACTGTATTTCCAATATGCCCCCTCAAGTTAGCACATGCATATCATAAATTCCTAACTTCCCAAGTAAGTATTGAAACTATGATTGTTGAAAAGCTTTAGTGAAGATGTCTGTTAGCTAGAAATGTAACCTCACTAAGATATAACAATAGTTCATGGTTGAACTTGCTCTTTAATGTAGTGATAGTCAATCGTTATGTGCTTGGTGCATTTATGAAATACCTGGTTAGCCACTATATTGATACTAAACTAACTATGGTCATGGGTTCAGGATGAACCACACCTAAAGAAGTCAATAAAGACTTCAACTATACCATCTCATTGATAGTTGTAATTATTTCCATGTACTTGACCTCTGCTGATGATCTGGACATAATACTCTATTTCCTTATCCTCCACGAGACTAATGAATAATTGAGCATCATGAAATAACCAATCACCGAGCGACATAAAATAAGATAACTCGCTTGATTTTAGTTTAAAAAAAGTTCGAAATCATTTCAAAGACCAAAGGACAATTACCTAACTTGGTTGCCTTTAATATAACATACAATGTGTATGGTTACTTTAAATTGCTCCTCATGAGGTGCTTGAACAACTGCCATAACACATGGATTGTGTACAAAATCTTAGTCCAAAAAATATGAGATAGATTAGATGTTCCATTAGTCGCTAATAGGATGAATTGTCTACATCTAATTCATCGTTAACCAAGCCTAGATTATGACCCTAATCCATCAAAGTGTCCGTTAGTTTGCTTCCAAGTAGCCTTATTTTGGACAACATATCCAAAGTATATTTTTGCTAATACAAGAGTAAACCCTTGGATGAGCTGCCTACTTCAATCCCTAAGAAATAATTAATAACCCAAATCTTTAATATTGAAGCACTTATACAGGTATAACTTAAAATAGAATAAGAAATTGTGTCATTTCCCATCAAAATAATGTCATACACGTGCATTAATAATCCTAAAAATACAATGCCTTTTTAAAAAGTAATTAGTGAATAATCTGTTAGGACTGAACAAAACCATACCTCTTTAGCATTATGGTCAACTTGGTGAACCAATTTCAAGAATCCTGGCACATCCTATAAATTCACTTGCGTAATTGACAGACTTTGTCTTCATGACCTATCCTGAATCAAAGAGGAAGCTTTGTGCATACTTACTCCTCCAATTGACCATATAGGAACGTGTTGTTAACATCCATTTGATGCAACTCCAAACTTTATGTAACTGTCATGGACATAAAAACATGAATAGTCAAGAGCTTGGCAGCCACTTACAAATGTGCGTTAAAGTTAAGACATTTAACATACGTGAAACCCTTTACCACCAATTATGCCTTATATCTCTCACCAATCCAATCTAATTGGTACTTGATATAGAATACCCATTTAGTACAAATAAAAAAATAGTTGTTACAACCAAAGGCTAAAATGGGTTTTGGAATTTATTGACGTTCTTAAAAAAGGGTACTATTAATAATCTCGTATGTAATCAATTGATTAGATATAAGGAAGACATATGAAGTAAGATCCCCGATCAAATGAACCCAAACTCTTTTTTGTTTTACCTTGAGTGAGCCTTATATTGTTTTGCTAGTTAAGCAGCAAAGTCTCCGAAGACCATGTTTCATTCGCTTTATGAGCAAAAAAATTTTACGTCATCATATCTTGCCATTTTGCACTTTTCATAGCCTCTACATAGCTCTTAGGCTTAACCTCCAAGGTTATGGATACCAAAAATGCTTAATCATCCTAAGAAAAATTATCCAACTTTACATAATTCGCTAAAGGATAAGGAGTACTTGAGGAGCTTTCATGTTATGGTGGCTTCGAAGAGGGGTAAAATTTGATTATTCTTTAAAAGATTTTCGGATGACATATTATAGGGTGGGATCGGTCTAACAGATTAAGTCACATGACTATTAACATATCCATACTAACTATCTACTTAGTGGACTTTTGAACACATACATAACGAAGGAATTTCTTAGAAATGTCTTCCTAAGGTACACATTCTCACTTAATGTTGAGACAATTGCCTTGATTAAAGAATTATTCTCCAGGAGGTATACAGGAGAAGGTGGAGTAATGGAGTACATATCGAGAATGATTCATCTTCACAGTAGATTGAAGATGCAAAATATTCCTCTCCCTGATGTCTTCATTGTTCACCAAACTCTGAACACACTCTCTCTATAATTTAGTAATCTGGTGATGACATATTACTCTCTGGTTGAGGAATGGGACTTCAACACTTTGATAGCCTATTGCGTTGCTAAGGAGGAAAAACTCAAGTTTCCTACTCCTACAACCCTCGAAACAACTAAAAGGAAGGTAAAGATGAAGCCTGTTAAGTTCAAAGGTAGAAAATTCAAATCTTCTCCACATGTTGATGTTGGTCAAACTAGTGTTGGTAAGGGTCCGAGGGACATAAAGAAACCATAAGTATAAGGCCTAGAAGGAAAGATTATGACCATCAGGTAACTCCTCGACTTATTAATTTATGAATCTAATTTGTGACAATCGCATTAAATATTTGGTGGCTATGTAATGGAGCATCTAATCAAGGTGCTTCTATGATGCAGGGGTTCATATCCAGGATAAAGAAAAATAAAGGGAAGGAGAAACTGATGGTTCACGAAAATGAAGAAGTAAAAGTAATATCTATGCGGAATGTATCAAATAAACCTTGTTGTAAGGTTCATTTAGGTTTTACATTACACATGTTATATGTGATCTTTTGATCAATTTTGGACGAAGAGGGTTAACGTTTTATATTTAATGCTTCTATTGTACAGTTGTTGTTTAAGCAAAACATAATGGTACAACTTTCTTGTTATATAGTTTGTATATAATGTGCCTTACCCTGACTTAGATATATGCTTCTTCGTATCTTGTTAAACAAGTTATGAAATGGAGAACCCTGATGAATGAGAAGTCATATATGATGTGACATAAAAGTTTAAACCACATTTTCATAGCTAGGGTTGAGAGATTGATCAAGGAAAGCATTTTTTAATTCTAGATTATGATGATCTGGGAACATGTGTTGACTGTTGTAGGGCTAAGTCATTTTTCACTCAATCACTACTGCCATTTGTCACTTAATTTTTTATGCCAAAAGCCACTCATTTTATAGGCTTAGTCATCCTAATTTTTCATGTGTCAACTTATCTTATCACTTGACATTTTTCCTAGACTAAATGTACATTTCAATTCATCAATTTTTCAATTGTAACAATTAACTCCAAATTACTAATTATAATCCATCAAACCAAAATTCAAGACATAAGTAATACACAATCAAATCATCATCATTTTAAACCTTTCATACCCCAGAACATTTCAATGAGTGCATATACTATCTTTGCAATATTTTCTAAATCAACATTCATGTATGTATATGCTCATGTTATACATGTGAATGAAATGCACCTCATAAATTCTAAAATGATATGACTCAAAAGTCTAACATTTTAACTTTCTCATCACAGCAATGGTGCAAATATCCTTATACTTAAGGTGCTTAAAGATACCTTGGATATTGATCATGTACTTTGACTCCATTCCTCATTGTCTCTCAAAGGTTGCTCATAGCTTGGTGATTGGGTATAACTTGACATGTTCGAAGGTAACTGAGTAGCCAATAAATGATTCACCACTCATGATAGAAGGAGATGATACCCACGGCCTCTTGTCGGAGTCATTACTTGAAAATCTCTGGTCAGAGGGGAAATGTCATGAAGATAGTCTTCAGTGACATATCAAATTGAGTAATGAGCCTTGGGGATAAGAACTAACATCACTTAGGCCAAATATGACGTTATCAGTCTATTAGGAGTTGACATTTTAACTATGCTCTGAACTAAGTGACGCTTAAATGGTGAAATGACGAATTGCATAGGAACATTCTCTATGGAAGGGTTCATAGTCAAACCACTAACTTTGAGGTCAATCGAAGTCATTATGTGTTGCTAGATAACACTCATGACTTGCTTGATTTAAGTGTTTATTCAAGTGACCAATGTAACTGAGAACTAATGGATCACACACATTGGAGATGAGAAAAATGAGTAAATTAGGTTTGAATAGTGATCCAAGATATAAGAGAATGTTTTGGGATTATATGACGAAATGATCGTGGTAAGAAGCACTGCAAAGGAATGAAAGAAAGCAAGTGTTGCATAGCTGTCAGCCTAGAAAGCTTCCAGATTTCCATCAAACGTTTCAAGCCAAATTAAGTGGCATTCATGGACACTTAATTCCCATTATTCCTCTATTAATGGTGGAGGTTAGAGGAGGCCAAAATTTGGCAGAAACTAACTCATTTTTGTGCATAGTATTGTAAGAAAACTAGTGAGAAATGTGAAGATTTCATCTTACACACACTTATTCTCTAAACTATTCTCTTAAGAATATATATCAAAGCTAGCACTTTGTGTGTGTTCTAACCATTCTTCCTAAGAGATTTTAGGCTTTGCTTTTAGTGTGGATATTATTAGAGACGTCCTCCTTTGGTCGTTGTAGTTTACTACAACCTAAAGAGGTGAAGACAACGAAGAACGAAGGTGTTAGTAAGGTACACATCTTAAATTTATTTTTTTTAACTACATCTAATGGCACATGTATGATTTTGTATTTTCTGGGTTTCATTTTATTTTTTGTTGCGTATTTTCTAATATGTGATGCATAATTGAAACCTTACATAAATGAATCAACTTGTGTATTATGTAAGGAAGTTGATGAATATAGAAATCACCTCTTTTTCTATGCAAATATTCAGAAGTAGTTTGAAGAAGAATTCTACATATGATTTCAGTAGACAATTAAACATATGAATGGGAAGAAACATTGAATTGGTTCATAAACCACACTAAACATGGAAAACAAAATGAAATATTAATCTAAATAGTGTTCACCACAACCATTTACACTATTTGGAAAGAAAGAAATAGTAAATTATATAAGAATATTGAAGGAGACAAGTATTCAGCTAGCTGTGAAGATAATCAACTGGATTAAAGTTATTGTCATTGCAAAAAATGCCCAAAATTCACTCTCCCTTGACATGAAGAACAAATGGAACTTATAATTAATATGTTGTACTAGTCTTATAACTGATCTGAAATGTTTTACCCCTTATTAGCTTTTCCAATGATGATGTAAACTAACAAATAGTTAGTGACTTAGTACTCATTGTAATGTTGAACTAGCTTTTGCTAGTGTTAATACAATTTATTCATTTTAAAAAAAGGATGAAACCAATCTTTAACAGTGATTTGGAGAAGTTCCAAACTTTAGATGCAAAGTGCACCCAAAATCTAA
>JANJEY010000007.1:21610046-21628842 GCA_024703695.1 Erythroxylum cataractarum | reverse complement strand
ATGCACGGAGAAATTGTTTTTCATAAATCATGATCCTCTGTGTATTTGTTAGTGTTATGATCATTTAATATTTAGTTGATTATATAAACTTATAAATTAAGTCATTTATGTTTCATACAAATATGTAAACTTAAGTATATTGTCAATTTATTGAGGCCATTTTTTTTAATTTCACTCGAGGCTTATAAAACTACAAGGACGGCCCTCCCTGAACCCTACCGACCAGAGAACGAACTACATAATCAATCATCACGTTCGAACTAAGTCGATACATATTGCATGAACTCATAATCACACTCAATCATAACCATGGTTTCAGGCGACAAAACCACCTCCAGATCCACGCTTCCACCACCTTCCTGCCCAGGAAAAGCAGAGATTTTACCGTCGAACTTATTTGCCGCACCACTCCTAACTGCCAAGGGTCGGCCCCACCCGAAATCAGTATCATACATTGGGAATCTTGGCGAGCTGCCCATGGTGATTGATGCGCCGTCGTAGTTCCCTAGTGGGAAACACCTTGGACTTTCCTCCCAATCTTCTACAACACGGCGCACCGCAGCGTCGTCGTGGGCCACCACATTCTTATTTAATTGCTCAGCACACCATTTCAGATCCCGACATAATACGTCACTAACCGACGCGTAGGTTGATATGCTCTGAATCGCGTTCCCGAAATATAAAGGATCGAGCTTTGGGTTTAAACGGTTACGACAATTTACGGCCATCCTAAACGTGGTCGTTGTAGGAGGGTTTAATTTTCGGGCACGTGTCACGGCCTGCCATAGGAGTGCGCAGAGAGACTGAAACGACGAAATCTCCGGCACCGTTTCGCTCTCTTGCGGTTTAGAAACTGCGGTCTTGTACAATTTTTCTAGAATTGTAGCTGCCTTTCCATTAGTAAAGTAATCGGTATCGTTGCTTTGTTTACCCAACAATTCGACGGCGTCACTGATGGTGTTATCTGTCACTTTTCTGCTATTAACTCTGGATTTTAGCTTCAATATCGATTCTCTACTAAAACTAAAGATTCTCTCACTAAGTGGCTCGTTTTCGTTGAAAGTCAACTTTGGACCACCCATGGGGACTTTAAGGACTGCTTGGGATATGAGGACCGAGTGTCGGGAAAAACTTGGTTGACGAGATATTTTGTTGATTCCTCTAGAGAATTCAGCGAAAGTGTTAAAGAAGTTCCAGAAAGAAGTCCCATCTATGACGGCGTGATTCACTGAACAGCCGATAAACAAACAGTCAGCTATCTCCGTCACCTGAACAGCCATAACCGGTGTGTAATGGCCACTATAACTAACAGTACGGTCAAGAGCGAAGAAGCTCTTAAAACAGGCTGGGACGTGAGTTGGCGAGAGAATGTCGTAAACATGAAGATGGGTGGCACTAGCGTGAATGAAATCGACCCCTTTGTCGTTGCAGTTTATGTAAACGTAGCCATCAGAGTCAGTCGTCAAACGACCAGCTAGAGGAGGGAAGTGAGTAAGTGTTTGGGAGAGGGAATGTTTGAGGAGGGAAATGAAAGATTCGATGGAGATAGGTGGGCGACTGAAAAGAGCACCCTTCTGGATGTAGTGGCAAGAGAGCATAGGAAGGTCGGAGACCGAGAGCTTGAGGTCTCCCATAGTTGATTTCTGATGGGGAAAGACAGTGCATCTGGAGAACAAAGTTAGAGAATTAACAGGAGGCATTCTGGATGTTTTGTTGGTTTCGCGTCAAAACGAACAATCTTTGGCTAAGTTTGGTTACTTCGAATATGCGAATGAAAGGAATGAGTTTTGAACAGCGAAGAGGATGGGAAACTTACAGGGAAGGAGGTTGCGGATGGGCGCTTGGGGCGAGGTGGATATTTATAGTGCTATCCGCTAATACTACTACGTGTGTGGTCATTTGTTATTATTTATTTTGTTTAACCTTTTTCTTTTTCCGGATAATGATGTGATGAGCGATTATATCTTCATCAGTATGCCTTTTCCCCCCAACTCACTAAATGGTGTGAAAGTTTTCAGGCGACACCTAAATAGAATAAAGCAATTGGGCTGTGAATAACATGAGAAACAAAATAATAAAATCGGACAGTTAATACCACATAACTTAAAAGGTTACCTTAATCCTTATTGGATGTTGAACCCAAATGTATAAATATTTTTTACAAGTACCTTAATCCTTATTGGATGTTGAACCCAAATGAATACATATTTTTACTTCTTTGACCAATAAAATATGTCCAAATTGGACTCTAGCTTAAACTTCACACTTTTTACAAATAAAAAATTTAAATTAGTTAAATCGTTAAATTTACTCCTTAATTTATTTTAATAATTCTTGTCATTAAAATAAATTAATTAATTAGTCAATTTTAAATTATTTTTATAAATATGAATAAATGAATTTGTTTTCATTTAATAGTTTCTTTTTTAAATTAAACTTTAATCTCTTCAATAAATAATGATATATTCTTTTTTAATCATATTTTAAGTTAATTTTTAAAATATTGCTTATGCATATGGGATTTTAGTTAAATTTGCAGGAGATAAGATGAAGTTCATATTAAGGAAGGAAAAATCCGAGAGAGATTTGCCTTCAAATCTCAGGAGTATCAAGTATCGCCTACCTAGAATTTCACAACTCCCGCATGCATGAGATTTGCATGTGTTACATACGATCCCCTAATTCTTCTCGGATCAATATCTTACAGATTTGGCGTCTCTTAATTATTTGTGCGCTTTAAATAGGGACGTACATTTTTTTAAATATGGATTTTTTTCAGCCTGTCTTAAATTAAGTTATTTTAAGTATCTTATTATTTTTTAATTTTAAATGAATAAAAAATTAGTCAAATTCAACCGAATTTTGTACTACTAAAATTCAATCGAGTTCAAGCCAATCAAATTTGAGGTTTGCTACCCGAGCCTAAGTATACGTAGGTCTCTGTATTTCTCTCTTCATGTAAAAGTAGGGATGGATCCAAGGGGGCTAGTAAGAGTTATAGTTCCTGCAAAATTAAAAAAATTTCAGAATATACATATATATATATATATATAGTAAACTAAATAAGATCATAGCCCCAATAAAACTAAATTCCTTGCCTTCTAAGATTAAAATTCTGGATTCATCGTGTGAAAGTATATACATTCGTATATAAGTCCGTTTAAATGCTTATGTCACGTATACAAGATAAACAAAACAAATTAGGAGAGAAAGACAAGGAAAATAGTAGAGAAGTGTCTCATACTTGTCGTGCATGCACGGGTCACTACAGTAGCAACTGTCCCACGTATCAGCCATCAACAGTCAACACCCCTGGAGCTCTGATGGAGGATAGACGTGCGGAAGTTAGAAGATAAGGAAAGGATTATTCTATATTTGTTTACTATAGAATATTGCCTGTGATCGGCTACTGATAGTGATGAGTCCTATCCTTCAAATTAATTTTTAATTTATAACTTTTTTACTTCAAATTCAATCAACTGGTCAGAACTAAGTACGGTGGACCAATTCCATACAATTTCTCAATCCCCTCGTGCATTCTGTCTAGCAAGTACTTGCTTATTTATTCTTAACATGGATAAATGTTCTCTAGTAAGTGTAGATTCATTTAATTCATTGTGACACACCTCTTTAAAATCCTCGTACTCTATACTTAATCATGAATTAATAAAGAAGGTCAGACACTAGTATATACCTTCCTCTTAAAGACAGATCCATAAATTTTTTTGAATGGAGTATGGTTAGGTCGGCAATATCGGGCCTGAGTCCAATGTGACGGGCCGATCGATCGACCACACACCCACGACTTAATTTGGGTCTAATCCACATATCCACAGCCCATCAGCATGAGAAAACCTCCCATGCACGTACGTGAGAAACGTAAGGACCTAAAACCTAGCAGGAAATCATATATAAGGTATGATTCTCTCATTATCAAGGTACGTAACTCATAACCTAGTGATTCCTCTGATTCGATCAATCCCACCTTCACCAAAAGCCTTACTTGAGCGTCGGAGGGGCTAATCGGGACATCACCCCCGACGCGCCTTCCATTGTTTTGCAGGTACATTCACGTAGCTTGAATCACAGGAAGTTACCAACCGATGGAGCCAAACGGCAACGCACCGTTCGGCCAGAATCCGGCTGAACCAGACTTCATTTGGCTTGGGATAAACATAAGTGGTAAGAAGCTTTGCAAAGTTAAGTAGAGTGTTAGGGTTGGGAATCAACGCTACTGGCAAAATGAATCAATTACTGTTAGCCAAAAGGTTATGTAGAATATGTCATGGTAAGGAAAGCCTTTGGGTGAAATGAGTGCATATGTTTCATTTCAAACAAAGAAGCATTTAGTCCATATCTCAAAAAAATACTTATTCCTATACATTTTAGCAAATCTTATGTACCAGGTCAGTTTTACATTCTCATATCAAGCACTGCATTAGAGATGGAAGAAGTACTAAATTCTGGTTTGACAATTGGCATTCTCTTGGTCTTTCATGTTATACATATATTTTTGTTACTCTTAGAAGGCTTATCCCTGAAAACTCTATAATGCAAGAGCTTATTCATAATAAAGTATTTGCCATATCACATAGGAAGCAGAATTAGTCCAATTGCTAACAATATGCTGAATTATTTACCAAATCAGGGGCAACAGGATGAAGTCAGATGAGAGTTACATAACTCACATGTGTTTAATGCCTTTTCTTTGTAGAAAGCCACCTCTTGGTCCACTTATCAGGTTTCCATTTTTTAAATTGATATGGGGCTCTGGTATCAGTAAAGCTCATTTGTTCATTCTCTGGTTAGCAGTTACTCAAAAGCTGGGAACCAAAGATAATATTAAATTTTAGATTACAGATAAGAATTGTCCTTTATATACCTATGAAGCATAATCTCTTGATCGCATCTTTTTTAAGTATTGGCACGCAAGTTAGTTTTGGAGACAATTTCTTAACTTGTTTGATCTGCATGATAGAAGTCTCACCTGGTTGGAATGTCTATCTTGGGTAATGGTTTTGAAATGGAAGAGTAAAGAAGAGTGTTGGGTGTTTAAGACTGGTTTTGCTATGCTAGTTCATTATGTTTGAATGATGAGAAATACTAAAGTTATTTAGTAATTCTGAGCAATACAACAAATTCACCTTGATGGGATTTTACCTCAAGTTTGGATTGAAGATTGCAACACTCATCTCTACTTGATTAATAGTATCTCTTAACCTAACAATGCTTTACAATTGTTATCTTAATATGTAGTTGTTGTTATGTTATATTCCAATTGTTGGATGAATTTCACTTCTCATTATAATGTCCACATTTTTGAGTGAATAATTAATTACTTTCCAAAAAAATGTTAAGCTATTTCCCCCTTGATAGAAATTATGTGTCTTTGTACGAAATATATGTCATTTAAATAATTAAAACATAGACATAAACGTTTCTCATCCCTTGCACTGAATAAGATTCTAACCCAACAAACAGGGAGAATACTCTTCATCAGAAAAAAGCGTAAATTTGAAAGAAGCAAAGAAGGGACGTCGTATGTCTTCACTAATTGCGCTTGAGAAGGACAAACAATCCAGAGGAAACTCCTTCACCAGCACTGACTACGGGATGCTCTGCATGTTTCTTCGCATATCTGTCAAATAATTCGTCAATAACCTCACTACCAAAATGTTCTTTTATAATATTCGCAAAACCAGCTCTACACTCCTTTGCTGAAGGCAGAGGGATGATGGGCATCTGTGGCAGTTGATCCAGTCTTGCAATGCTAAAATGTGCGTTATTCAGTATCAGAGTTGTCAATTCATCTATCGATGGGCTATATATTGGCAAGTTGAAAGAGTCGATTTTGTCTTCACTCACAAGTCCCTGCATGAAGTTAAACCAGGACATGTTATGGTCGTGTTACTTGTGTTATTGAGCTAAATTTATGATTGTACGAACCTTTGCAGCCATGTCAAGTAGGCACGACTCAAGTAGACTAAAGAATGGTCCAAGAGATACTTCCGATGGGAGTGTATTCATTGGACGTCCTGGTATAAGAAGCAACATCAATCCTCCTGAAACAACCTCTTCTGCTCGGGCTCCTAGAAATGACTCCATGTCCTTTGCATATTGAGCAGCGTAAGCCTCACCAACTTCACTAGGTGCATTTGGATAATAGATTCTGCCTCTATTAAACGCAGGAGAACTCGGGTCACCAAGTTCCTGTGGTGCCCTAGAAAGCCAATGCAGTGCAAAGGCCGAGTAAGCAAAGTTGAGAGAAGCCCTTGGAAACAGTCGGCCATGGAAAGAGCCAGGAACCCCAGAAGCAAAATATTTCCGAGGACTTGTAGGAAGGTTGGCAAAGAGAGTATTGAAGTCATTAGAAATATGGTCGCTGAAGAATACTTGGAATTCAGGGAGTTTGGAGTAACCGTGTCGCTGAAGTTTCTGGATAATCCCTTCTATCATGTTGTCCACAGCAATCAAAGTATTGGGTCCAGTTGAGCACCCAAAATCTGCAATAGTAAAGGTGTTTAAAGAAGTAACATGTTCTATGTCAAGATTTTCTACAATCCCTCCAACCAAACTCGATTTGGCTCTTTCTGCTGCCTCTTGCTGCATAGTGATACAAAATCTTTGTCAAGCCCTCTGCATACAATGATAATATCTATGTATATAATTCAATTAGCATTCAGCCTGAATCATTCTAAATTTAAGTAATTTTCGATCCCCATTACTAGCTGATGATCTTCAGTATAAACTATATTTATGTCTATATAGGCTATCGAGCCATAATTCCCGCTCCCCTGTATCTCAATTTGGAGAGCATGTTAGCTAATCAGAGCAGGATCTAATCCTTTGTGTAGTAGAATAAATACGAAAATTTTTTGTATTAATTTTCTGAAAACATTGATCACTTTAAATTTTATAAAATGAGTAACACGTAAATCATAATAAGGCACGAATCTTAATGTATATCTAATTCTAAAACTTTTTTTTTTGTCGTTTCTTATCATTTTAAAAATCGACTCATCTCAGTTACTATAATCACACAAGTATTAGGTCTTTAACGATATCTACCAAAACATATTGAGAGAACTCTTCAACTGTTATATAGAGGGCTAAGCAAAGAGTGCAAGCTCCTTTGAAACCTAAACCTATTTATAATAGATTTTGGATATTTTAGCAATTTAACTGAAATTTAACTTTAATTTAACTTTACTTAGAATTACAATTAATTCTAATTAAATACTAACTATGCCCAAACAAGATCCCATATCTTATATTAATCCATATTTATTAAATATCTCATATTTAATTATAAAGTTTCTCAAACTTTACAATCAAATTTAGTATGATTAAGAGAACTTTTCTTTTAAACTCATTCTTTGTATATGATCAATTATGTTTCTAAATATATTGGCAATAGATACAAATTATAACCTTACATCATATTTAGGATTGGATAAATTAAACTTTTTTAATTTATCTTTAATTATTTAATTAAACAATTTATATCTATAGATCGAGATTGACATCTGATAATACACCATGATCACCTAAATATTAAGAAATATCATAATAGTTTTGACTAACCTTTTAGTCTATTATTTTTTATAATTTAATTATTTCATCTAACAATTTTTTGACCAGACATACAGCATGGAAATAATTTATACTCTATTTGAGTCCAATCATGTTAGTTCTCCACCATTAGCAATTAATTCAATTAATATTATTTGAAAAATATTTTCAAATTGTCATTCTACCTTATTCAAGAATTTCCCAAATAAATTCCAATCAAGAATAATGAAATATTATCCTTAATCACTTCAGGATAATAAATCGTGTATTGATCACTTAGCTATCTCCATATAATTTATGTTATATCTAATGACTATTGACTGAGCTACCTTTGACTAGAATAGGTTATAAGAAGTATCAAAACATAACAATCCTTATATGAGATAATTCTGAAGATTTCAAGTCAAAGGATTATTTATACAATCATTACAATAAGAATTTCTATAAACAAAAAAGTAATGTTCCAAATAAAATTCTATAGGGTTAGTTCAGTGAACTTGTTATCTAATAAGCACTTACACATATTTTTATCTTTATACTTTATATTATAAGATCAACCAATTCCGTCATAAGAAAGAAACATTAAGTGTGTTAGTCTTTTTATGCTCCACTATCTTCAGTCTTAATAGAAAAATGACTAAAAATAATTTAGAGATAATATATAAATGCAATATAAATATCATAGTTATGATCATATCATAATTTTATTTGCAATGTACATTTATTCTATAAACTTTATCTTGTACATTTGAAAATGTAAAAGATAAAAAATGTCTTCAAATAAGTATGTCTCTAAAATATAGCCAACCAACTGGCTGTAAGATATAAACCACAATCTCTCACTTGCACTAATTCAATCATTTAAATATCTTATACCATATTACAATATGACAATCATGCTATTATTGAGTCAGTGCTTTAATGAGAATTATATAAGATTATGTACAATAAATACTTACTTAAATCTTATAATTTTCATCATAATTAAGAAAAACTACCTAAATACATATTTAAACCTTTGATGAGACTTTAGCTCCTTTTGTATACCTAATGACTCTAATGTTATACAGTATATTGTTATCTGAAGAATGCAAGAAACTAAAACCAAGCACAATAAAGAACTTCATGATCTAATTAATCATTTCACTAAATAAATATTATATTTTGGCTTCATTAGTAGTTAATGCTATATTGAAACCTTTCCATTCTTAAAATAATATTATTCTAAGTAAAATATATTGAAATCTTGCTTCTAAAGTTAATATCTATATAACCTGGAACTTAAATATGAACTTATATATAGAATAATTGATATCTTTAATAATTTACCAGTATCAGATAACTCAAATGCTAAACAACTTTAATACATTATTAACGTACTTGGAGTAGAATAGGTAAACATGTATCTCTACAAATATACTCATAATTAAGTTTTTATCGTTCCATTTCTAATATGAATTATTCTTGGTCAATTATATTTTCAATAACTGAAAATATGAATTATTATTCTCTTTATAATAGTATGCCTCTACATACTTACTAAAGAGGACAACTATACTCTTACTAATCTTCTTATAGAAACGCTAAATTCATAATCATCTCTAAAATGAACTTTGTGAGTTCATTATTAAGTGAATCTTTCAACGTCGTATAGCCTTTTAACTATACATCAAATAAGTTAACAAAGGCTTTTTTTTAAATTAGATATATTTTTTAAGATTTGAACTTTATAAATTTCATCTTACTCTCGCTACTTATCTTAAGAATCATTCTCCTATAAGTACACACAGAAATAAACCATATGTTCAATAGATCTGTAAGATTATATCCGAACTTTTAGATCTCTTATAAACTTGTATTATCCAATTCATTTATAAACTTATTGGATAATACATACTTCAATTAATTATGACATCCTAAAATCATTAAATTTTACTTTTTTAAGGTTCTACCATTTTATATCTAATATGAAATATTGCTAATTGATTTAATTGGAACTATTTACAGTGAGTTATTACACTAGGTATAAGTATAGAGGAAATACATATTGCACCTTCTAATATCTTATAACGTATATTCCTCCTTACATAAATCAATAAATGGAATTTAGTTATAAAGATATTCACTAGAGAATCTCATTCTCTATAAATAATCCAAAAATTTAAATTTCATCACATTGGTCTCTCCAAGGTGATTATGCATTCTCAATTCTACTTAGAGTTAAATAATTTAAACCAATATTTTATTTAATACATATGACTATATCATATAAAGTTATTAGTACATTTAATGAAATAAAAATATTATCCTTTTATGAATTATTATTGTATCTCATTAATCACAAGTATAAGATTTAACAACTCAATGCCACTATCATTCTTTCACAAAAATTTGATTTGGTTATTCTTCAACCAAACAAATTTCATAAAATTTATATAATTCATAATCAAAAGGATACATCTATCCTTGAATGTAGCATATATCTCTCATTATGTTGATTTAATCAACATGACATAAAAGATAGTCCCGGTTATCCAACTTTATAATCTTACCACTTATGTCAAGCATAAGTCTTCTTTGATCCAATACTTATAAATTATTTATATAAACTTAGATCAACCACTTTTACTCAACAATCTATTTCTTATCGTGCCTTAAATATTATAGTAATGTCGAATCTAAATTCAGTATCAAATCATTATAAGCATTAATTAAAAATATATATGATCTTTACCATATCACGTATAGGTAAGAAAAGTCATGCAATCATTTTTCTTCTAATGAAAATTATTATTATATATAAGACAATGCCTTCAATTGATGGTCATATTATGCTTTTAGTAGGCTAAATTGAGTAAAACAATTTCATTAAAGTACTATATCTTTTAGCTCTACTTATGCAACCTCTTGCATTTTGCTATTATGGTGTTGACATACATCTCAAATGATGCCATTGAAGTTTATGAGATATTAGTCAACTCAACATTTCACTACATTTTTATCATATATTTAATGTTAACATATCTCATCGAATCTATAACATGGGTTATAGCAAAATTAAATAATGGACGTATAATTTTCTTTTCTAACTTTGAGAAGTCTTCTCAATCATAACATATGTCTAAGAAATTTGGTTTACTTACTTTTGGTATCAATTATACTAAGCAAAAGTAATTTATACTCTGAACAAAATGTAAATGTAAAGCAAGTAATTGTTTATATGTCATGTCTACTAAATAAGATTAAGACTTTAATTATATTTTTAGTTGCTTATACTATTTTATTCTAACTAATATCCCTCACTACTGTTCCAAAAGACTACTATTATCTTTCTAGTAGGCTAGAAGTTCATTCAAATTTAGTTAACCTTGAGTCACTTAACAAACCAATTAAACTTAATTTAGATAGATAACATCCTTATCATTCACATTTCATACAAGTCCTATTTCTGTTAGGTGACAACTCTTACAAAACATATCCTATATGTCACTTCTAAACTTAAATTCTTATGATTGTGAGTGATTCATCCAAAGCATATAGATTTAGTTAAGTAGGACCTATTAATTTAAGATAAAACATATTCACGTTAAAGGGACCTTGAGTCATTCAACAAGCTTTATAATAAATAAAACTATAATTTTATGCTTAAATAATGGAAGGTCAACCATCACATTCTCAATGTGTATTTGATATTTTAATAAGGAATTTAATTTTATTTAATTATTTGATCAAATACAGAATTGTATGTAAAATATCACACACACATACACAAACAAACGCATGCACGCGCACACATATAGACACACACACATAACATACAATTTAACGTGCATCTAGTATATATATCAAACATATAAATAAAGCATGCTACTTATGCACTCGTAATCAAGTTATATGCATAAAATGTCAAGTTTTGATTGATTCTAATTATTGATCTTTCATAATCTAAAAAGAATATTGCTAACTCTTTAGATTATTAAATTAGATTAAGTTCATTGACTACTAGTTGAATTAAATTCCTATTTTAAATAGAAATTTAATTTGATTTGAAAATAGTTTTCAATTCCAATTGAAAACAAATTTCAGTTATCTGAACTCCTTTAACAAAATTTAATAGAAATTAATTTAAAATAAATTATGCTTCTTATTTACTATAATTTAGAAACACTTATTTTTTAAAATTTTATAAGACATTCCAATGCAATTAGAAAATTATTTCTAATATAATTATAAATTACTTTTTCGCTAAATAGAAAATTATTTTTTAATATTAAAAAGAAACTACTTTCAAAATGAAATAAAATACTTTTAAATTTTATTAAGAAAGTCCTTCATATTATTTATTTAGAAATTGATCTCTTAATTTAGTATAGAATGTTTCCCTAATAAAATAAAAAATATTTTTTAAAAACATTAAATAAAACTCATTTTCTTAATTAATAAATAATTTTTTTTAATAAATCAAAAAATTTATTATTCATAAATATAATTAATTTTTAAATGAATAGAGTAATAATTTTATAAATAAAATAATAAATTTAATTTATATCAATCAAATTGAAATAAATAAGCTTTAATTAAGAAACATATTTATTAATTACCTAAGCAAACACTTTTTTTAATTATAGGGAAGATTTTTTTTCTTATTTTAATAATCATAGTTCATCCAATTCTGATTTTAGGGTTTACAATAATTGCAATTTCAATTCCAAAATTATGATTAATAATAATCAAACATTCTTTCATCAAGTTATATAGTTGAATTCGGATCTGGTACCATTGTTGGAAAATCAAATTTGAATATGATCCTGAATTTAGTGAAATAAATACGAAACATTTTGTATTGATTTTTTAGAAGTCATGATCACATTAAATTCTATAAAATAATTAACACATAAATCATAATAAAACATAAAGCATAAATTTTAATTCATAATTTATTCCAATGCTTAATCTTTTTCTTATCATTTCTTTTAAACTATTTCTAAAATCAGTGCATTTTAACTATTGTAGTTGTACAAGTGTTCGACCTTTAATGGTATCCACAGAGCATGTTTAAAGAACTCTACAATTGTTGTAGAGAGGATTACGAAAGAAGTGTTAGCTCCTTTAGAATTTAAGTTATTTATAATAAGTTTTGGACATTTTAATAATTTAATTAAAATTTAATTAAAATTAAATTAAATTAAATTATAATTATAATTATAAATAATTCTAGTTAAATAACAATTATGCTCAAATAAAATCTAATATCTCATATTAATCCTTATTTATTAAATATATTATATTTAATTATAAAGTTTATCAAAATTTACAGTTAAGTCTGACTTGAGTAGAAGATCTTTTCTCTCTTCAATCTATTTTTTTTGTATGTATGACCCATTATGTTCTTAAATATATTGACAATAGATATAAATTATGACCATAAGTCATGTTTATGATTAGATAAATTAAACTACTTTAATTTATTTTTGATTCTCCAATAAACAATTTACATTCATAAATCAAAACTGATGTCTAGTAACGCATCATAATCACTCAAATATTTAGAAATGTCAAAGTAGTTTTATCTAACATTTCCATGCATGATTTTCCTATATAATCCAATCTTTTCATCATACAGTGTTTTGATTAGACATGAAATATGAAAATAATGTCTACTATATTTGAGTCTAATCATGTTGGAAAATTTTCATTAGAATGATTTTATAAGGGATCATTTAACTTGAGATTTCCAAAGTTATTTCCTATAGGAATTGATGTATTTTGATATTACCTATGACTTATTCTAGTCAATGGTATCTCAGTCGATAGTCATTAGATATAGAATGAACTATATAGAGGTAATTAAATGATTAATGCATGATTCATCATCCAAAAATAATTAGGAGGAATATATATATAATATTCTAATAGAATTCTCATATTGGGTCAGTTTAGTGAATTTGTTCTTTAGCAAGTATCCTCGTATGTTTATTTAAGTGTCTTCACATTTTAAATCATGAGATTGACTAATTCTTTGTAAGGAAGAAAATATGCCAATCTTTTTATGCTCTATTAATGCCCATTCTTAATAAAACAATGACTACAAAATTTAAAGATAATACATAAATGCCAAATAAATTTGATAATTATAATTTCATCATAATTTCATTTATGATGTATTGTTATCCTATACATATGAATATACTAAAGATAAAGAATGTCTTTAAATAATTATATCACTAAACTATATCCAATCAATTGACTATATGTATCTTTTTGGTTTGGACAAAATTCCTTTTTAAAGGATTGGGTTTGAACAAATATTTTTTTTTCCTTAAGCATGTTATATCTCTTCTTTCAAACACTACATGCAACGTAGGACTAGTTGCAATAGCCTTTGTCTCTAGTACTTACAATTTGTTAAATGGAACTTTCTCATTATATAAACTTATTTTCGTTGATGGAATAATTTAAATTAAAAATGCAGACTTATAACTCAAATTAAAATTTAAAATTTTATAATCAATACTTAATAAGAAGTCTCCTTTAAACCCTAACAATAATACTAAAAAATAGATCAATTTATAACATTTTAATGTTTTAATTAAGGGTCTATCAATTAAAAGTAATATTAATATAAATGTGATATTTCTAGAAATTTTTTCTTTTTGTGTGAAATCTATCAATTTCACATGGATACCACATTGCACTCATGAGTCTCATTCACTAAAAATTTTCCTAATTTCATATAACAAATAATCACTTATTATATATGGTTTTCATATTGATTTAAATCCTAGACCATTGTGAACCAACCTCCTTGCTCCATAATAGACTCTACAAAATAGTATCAATCACATGTTTCTTGGAGACGCCTATGAATTCTCCGAATCGTTCATTAACTCCAAAATGGCCGCTTCTAAAGTAGAGTCCTCACTTTCCTCATCCTTTCTGGATTTCCTCCTGAACATACTACGCCACTAAAAACGAAATAGGAAGATGAGGCGCAATCGCTAGGGAGACATCCGTAATTTCAGATAAAAGTGTACTAGGCACTTTGTGTGATAAGGATAATTTTCAGCTAGTGTGTCTCATTGAATGACATTCACATAATATTAATACATTTCAAATAATCTTTTCGAAAAATTTAAATTAATTTTAATGAAATTAAGAGTTATGTTATTTAGAATTTATATCAGATGATTTTGAAACATTAAAATTATGATTTAAATTAAATTAATAATTATTAATTTATGTTTAAGTTGAAGATAATATCGCTTAATAATATTTTTATTTAATTATTTGATCATACTTTTAACTCAATAAATATTCGCAATGTCATAATAAAAAATAGTTTGCAAATAAAGTAATTATATATGTTGTAGGGATTTTTAATTGATATTATTAAATTATTTATATAAAAGAAATTATATTATTAAATAATTTATTTTGTAGGGTTCTTTGCTTTTTACCTTAAATAAAACGAATTCACATTACCCAACAACCCTTTTACTCCGATTTCGATGATTAAGTTTAGAGATATGCTAAAAGCGTAGATTAGACTTTAATGGCTAGCTACTTTATTTATGTAAAGCTCCCTAAATAGCGTACGAGCATAGACATATATTGGGCAGAGATTGAACTTGTCTCCTAAACGACTTTAGATTATTATTCGTTATCAAATAATTTATTTTAATTTTTAATAAAACATAAGATTAACAACCAAAAACAGTAGAAACTGAATACATACATACGTATGTATACCTAAATGCATGTACGTGGGGATAAGGCAAGTATTAAGTGACTATTTTATCACAATAGCTTAAGTTGTTGTGTGAGGTCAACTTAATTGGTTTTATATATTCTCTAACACACCTCCTCAAGTGAAAGCTCTTTGAGCTTGAAACTTGTACAGATTTTGTGCTTAATTTAATTAGAATATGTGGGTGGTAAGATTCGAACTCATGACTATTTGATCATAGAAGCTCTGATACTATATTAAGTGACCATTTCATCCTAATAACTTAAACTATTATGTGAGGTCAATTTAATTAATTTTATATATTCTTTAACAAGAAGAAAGGTATAAACAAATGTGGGGCAGAGGAAGATGGAAAGAAATGGTGAGCAACTTTAATGGCTGAGAAGTGCCAGAACCTTTTTTTGTTTTCAAGAAACCTACTTAATTCCCTTCCGAGGGATGTATACGCAGACTATGTATGTAGGTGAAGCACAGTACCTGTACTTAATTCCCTTCTAAATGATGTATACGCAGAATATGTATGTAGGTGAAGCACACAGTACCTGTAGACTGGAATTCTTGGAATAGCTGCAAGGTCCGTCTCCACCAGTCATGGGATATGATTTTTCCATCTCTCTCGCTCTGTCTCTCTCTCTCTCTATCTCTCTCTGTTTGTTAAGTTTACGGCAATTTGCTTCTAAAGGACACATCTTATATAGATGCGTTTAATCCGGAATTGACGTCAGCACTGGCCCAATTACATTCCCTTTTCACTGTTTAAAGCAAAACTGGCTTTCGTTCAAACATTGGCTGGCACATGGTCGCAGACTCTGATTATGCAATGGCCCATATCTTCAACAACTCCAATTTCACCTTTCCTCGTTGGCGCATTTGGTTTGTATGTAGGCAACTGCTAAAGTAAACAAGGTTGAAACAAATCCGTGCAAAACGTCAACTCCCACTAAACATTTTGTCTAATGAGACGCTTGGTTCGAGAATAAGAATAAATATAATAAAAAATAAGAATAAATATAATCATTATAATTATGATGTTTGATTAAGAAGAAGGAATGATTATCATTATTTTTGATAGTGATTAATTTGTTAAATATTTTAATAAATAAAAATTTATTAAAATTATTTTATATCAAATTTTAAATATATTTTATGCACCATATTATTCATATTTTAATTAATGATATTTTATAATTAATTATAATCAAATTTTACGTTAAAAAACTTGAATAATGATGAGTTTTACCAAAAATTAAGGAATGAAAATGATACCTGTATATTACTTTTCAAAGTATACCCCTACTTTTTGTCTCATACCCTCCAAAGAAGCATACCTTAAAATGTTGTCTTGGAAGATATTCCTTCTTGCTTAATATTGATATAAGTAACACCTGCCACTAAAATTTATGAAACTGTACTAAAAAAAGTTATATTCTCATTTCCATTTTATATCATGTTCCATCATCTAGGGACCCTCGTGGCCAGCAATTAGAAATCTATGTAGACCACACAAATGAGCAACGAGTCGCTTTATTAGACCAATCAAATGAGCAACGAGTCGCTTTAGTATCCCTATCCTAAAGGCGTCAACTCCATTGCAGAAATTCCATATTCGATTTATAGGTAAGGGTGCACCAAAATACAAAATATCTTCAAAATCAACCTTTCTTTTTTTTTTTTAATTACAAAAGAAAAGACCAAAACGGAAACAACCTCGCAAGCCCTTCACGTCTAACGCAGGGTGTAAGGATACATCATGCCACGCATATCATGAGTGAGTACGTCTCGAATAGTCGCTGGTGGATCTTGTAAGATCTAGGACCAGCCTGATAGGCTAATGCTGCTAGTCAATTCGCACATTGATTGCCCTTCCTGATGGATGTGTTGGAAGTGAGCCTTCCACTCACGATGGACCAAGCCTCGCATACCTATTACCAAAGAGAAAGGGTCAGACAACAGACTATGTGAATCAGATAGGATATTAATTAATTCCAGAGAGTCTACTTCGACTACCACTCGTCGGTACTCACGATCTCACGCTAAGGAAAAGCCTGAGTGGACTTCCCATAATTCAATTTCCAGAGGAGCTCCCGCTCCTAAATTGTGGAGAAAATTACCACACCAACATCCAGAACTGGACTGAAAGATCCCATCAGCTACTGCTCGGTTGGATTCTGGTCTTACTGCACCATTCGTGTTGATTTTGATCCATCCCTTCATCGAGGGGTTCCATCACACAGCAGCACCCAAGGGTAGACTCTGTAGTTGGAAGTTATCGAGCTTGCGCTACATGACAAAGTTGGTACGTCAGTGCAAACAATCGCCAGCCCAACAATAATTCGGTTGAAAGTTTAATGACTCGTGCACATTTAAGTCTTGTTGTTGCGAAAGCCCTTGCTTCGTTTATAATGAGTAAAGTGTTGATTTATTCCCAATAGCAAATTGCTTACATATTTAATTAAACTCATTCTTTAACTTTAATGTTTATTTAATTAATTAACTCATAAGATAAAGTATATGAAATAATTATAATTTATCAACAAAATTACAATAAATTTATAATTATAAGATTCACAGTATATTTATATTTATATATTATTCTTATTTATAAAGAAACTGATTAGTTTAACGATATATTTCTCCTTCATAAAAAAATAGCCGGTTTTGTAGATTAAAGTATTGAAATACTTATACATTCATGTAAATGCTTATTAGAGATTTATTAAACTAACTTAATGTGAGAATCCTAAATGAGACTTTTTTAAATGTTTACAAAAATACTTATTATAATGAATTTATAAATGATTCTTTCTCTTGAAAATTTCAAAGTATCTCGTATAAATGTAGTCATATTTTAATACTACTTATGACATATCTTAACCATAAGTTGCTTAATAGATAACTACTAGACATATTTGAACTTTATGGATATAGTTTACTGATTAATATATGATTTACAAGTTTAAAGTAATTAAGAAGAATGTTATCTTTGCTCTTTATTAGTATCGATTTTTGGAAATTCATAACTAAGATTAAAGGACAATTGAAAATAACTTTAAAATTTCATTAAAAGAATCAAGATCCAAGTTCTTAATCACACCTTAATGTTTTTTAAATGTCTAAGAAACTTCATATCATTATCTATAATATCATATTGAACCTTAATGTTTTTAAAATAGTAACAATAACATTGTAAATCCTCAAGGAGCTAGGTTTATGTTAGTTCTTAATAGTTGAGCCGTCAATTTAGCCTATATGAGGTTATAATTAAGCAATCTGAATCCACCAAGTGTTACCCTATTTAGGGTGCAATAGGTGATATTTTAGTAATATTAGGGTATAAAGTAGAACCAAAGGTAACATTGGAGACTTACTTAATGTAACATCTCGTCCCTATATTAAGAGATAGGACCTAAAATTTTAATGCATGTAAACTCAAAGAGAGATTAAGGAAATGCATTTTTCTTGCTCATGCATAATGTT
>JANJEY010000007.1:21590510-21602981 GCA_024703695.1 Erythroxylum cataractarum | reverse complement strand
GTTAACCTAATTGTCCTTGAAGAACAAGTGGTAAATCTAATTGGTTGAGGATACAACAACAAGGAGAAAGTAGATTGATAAAGGAAAATATTCAAAGGCAAAGGATTTGGATACAAGAAGAAGGAGAGGATAGCGCAGCAAGGATTTAAAACTATAGCAAAGGAGTCGATAATAGTCCTGATCTTGTTATGTTTTATTATCCTTATACCATATCATGTATGGATTAGCATGATGATTTGAATTTTTTGCTTCCGCTGCAAATAATGATTTCTTAAAAGTTTTGAAATCTACCATTTCTCCAAAAATAGCATGTTTTGTTTTTCAGATCCAACAGTTAGACCAATAGAAATTCTTGTGTTTCTTTTATCTAAGATTATAGGTATTATAATAAAGTTTGTTACCACCCTGACCAAATTGTGCACCTATGTAATTTATTTGTTCTATGTTATTGCTCTATACTAGGAAGCAATTAGTTGTAACATAGCCTTCTTGACTGTACAGTTCACATCCTTATTGTATTGCTTTTGGTGGACTGGATGAAGAGGCTTTTATACTATTTATTTACTTAGTGAGGTTTGCTACTTCCATTTGTAATCCTATCAATGAATCAACAACATGCAACCCTTCTGATCTTTAAAGGTTGGTTGTTATTTACTCCTTTTTGACGTCTATAGACAGCTATTATTTGTTATTTCCTCTAACAAATCATGTGCATCATCAATTGTCTGCATCATTAATGAACCCCCGGTTGCATTATCAATAGTATCTCTAGTAGGTGGATTTACTCTAGTGTAGAAGGTTTACAAAAGGAACTCCTTAGGTAAGTCATGATGTAGGTAGCTCCTTTGCAACTTCTTGAAACTTGCTTAGCTTAATACAGTGATTCCCCTTCACTTTGTTTAAAATTTGTTATCTCCTTTAACCAAAAAGGCTTGTACTAACTGCTCTCATGTTATCCTATTCTCTAAGCTAAAAGAATTCATCCATACTTTAGCTTAATCTTTAAGCATGAATGGAAACGGCCTCATCTTGGTGCATCCTCTAATAACTCATTATAACTAAATGTGTCACATATCTCCAAGAAATTGACCAAATGAACATTAGGATCCTCATTGGCCAGTCTATAAAAATGGACATTGGTTTGCAATATGTTTAGCAAGGTTTGTTTAATTTCAAATTTATTTGTCTACACTGGTGGTCTCGCTACCCTTTTTTATTAGCATTGAACCCTAGCCTTATAAACTCTACGATGGTTCTTGTTGTCCTCCTTAGTTCCCTTTTCTGCCATTAATCTCTTTATAGATTCTTGGCATCTTACTTTTTGAATCTCCCTCTTCTACTTGGTAAAGTCGAAAACTTTTGTATATAAGAGTTTGCATGAACTCCTTAATGCTATTATGTCCATACACCTACAATCACAAAAGAAAAGTGTTAAAATCATTAAATCAAAGCAACTCAAATTGAGTTAGATGCTAACTTAACAATCCTTGATAATGACACCAAAAATTTATTAAAGTTTAATTTAAATATATCTATGCCACAAATACACAAATAGTCTCTTACAATATAAAAAAAATTGTTCCCACAAGAATTATATTATTCACCTAATAATTCTTGTAACACTTTCTTTAAGGCCAACAATATGATAAAATAATTAAAAAATAAACTAAACCTAAAGATAATTGAATAATTAAGCAAGAAGCAATCAATTTGTTGATTAATCAATGATAAAAACTTAGGAATTACTTTTATCCTTGTTTTATTTCACTTCACCTTTTTAATTTAATGATACTTGAACCAAGATATCCAATAGTTATGATTACCCTTTCTCGAGATCTAACTAAATAATCCAAATTAAAATAGATAAAATTTAATTTCAACCTCTTGATCTATCAAAACTTATCCTAACTATTTAATTAGATTTGAAGCTATCTTAAAGGTAACTAATAAATAATTAAGATTTTTTTTAACTACCTATTAATATGATGTTTATAGGTCTATTATGGTACCAACTTTTGCTACATAACGCAACATATATAATTCAATCTAACCTCTCAATTAAGATTAAATATAAAATAATAAACACCACAAAGGATATCTCTATTAAATCAAGAATGTAAAGTTTAACAATCAATTCAAGAGTAATCACTAAAATAAGTTTAGAAATCCAAAACTAAAACTATATATCTTGATTGGTTCATCAGTAACATTCAATAATAATAAGAAAAGAAAAAATGTAATAGAAGTTTGAATTCTGAATGTCTTCTATTTCTTGTCTTTGAGCTAGAAAAATCTGTCGTCTTGCTTTTTAGGATTTCACTCTTTGATCTCTTTTTTGATATTTCCATACCTTTTTTTGTGTTTTTCTTTGTCTTTTATATTTCTTGATCCTTATTAGACTCTTTTTTAGTTTTCTCCACTTGTTTTTATTCCAAAATAGCCTTGAATCATTAATAAAAAAATCTCACGACTTGAAAAAATTCTCTTGCACAATCGTGCACCGACTGCCTCATGCATGCTTTATCACGATCATGCACGCCTTGCATGATAACAATAGAGAATTTTGCAGCTCTCCAGCATTGATGCTACATGTCGTGTATATAAACAATTGTGACCCATCTCCTCCCGATTCTTCTTTTTTTCTTCAAGTTTCCTGTCTCCACTCATTAACCAAACATATTAAATATCTCTTAAAATATGCATTAAGATTAAATTATCGCCCCCAATCAACAATAATCAAACACAATACACAAAAACACTAATAAAACATAAATCTAAATCCTAAACACATGGTTATTGCCTAAGCAAACACTTAAAAACACACTCTAAAACCTATAAAACACAATATAATCACACATATCACGAGTTCCTAGAGTTTGATAGAAAGATCCATAAACTTAGGTATGGTTGTACTTGAGTCTATGTCCTTCTCTAGATAGAAGCAAAGAGATTTATAGCCTATTGAATGGCTATGTTTTCTTCCAAATTGATGTAGAGTCCTTTTATTTAAAGAGCTAAAACTCAAAGTTTTAGTGTTTTTTTCATCTTAAGTTTTTCTAAGGTTTAGATGAGATATTGTTTTGATTTTTTTTTTATTTCTTATCTCATCCATAACCCTACATGGCTAATTTTGTACACTTGGTCAAAAAGAACTAACTCCTGAGATGTATAAAATCGTGAGATTTAATTTGCTTTCATTATTCAATTTATATATTGAGTATCAATTGTTTTTATATGTTTATCTTTAATGATTGTTTAATTACTAGGGAGACCTACTAGTTTATTACTTATAATAATTTATCGCTAGGTTTAAATACATATTTTTTAATTCATCTAATCTTTAGAGCGACTAGGTATTAAGAAGAAAAAGGTTGTAGAACATAATTGATCAGAAGTTGTGTTTCTTTTTCATTGATATAGAGCCTTATTTATAGAATGATTATACACAGTAGTTGGTTAGGATTAATCCTACCATTAAGGGATAGGATTATTATCTCCTATTTGGTTACAACTTCTAATCTAACATATCCTACTATTAAGGGATAGGATCATGATCTCCTATTTAGTTACAACTTCTAATCTAACACTAGGTTTAATGGACTATTGTGTTTTTGGATTCTTAAATCTTAAGAAGGAAAATTGACTTAATTGAATACACTCTCATAGGCTACATATGTTATTTTGTTTCATTGATCTCTCAAGTTCTTATAGTTATTACATAATTGAATTTTAGGTATGTTTGTTAAGGGTATTCATAAGTTAAGATTAATTATATTGTGGTTTCTTTCTAATTAATTATAATTATCAAGGGATAGAATTTAATTTTAATGATAAATATTCAAAGTATAAAGTAACGTCCTTTGTATTGACAATCGATATACAATTTCTATTATATTGCTTTATCACAACCAAAACTCCCTTGTTTTTATTTGGAAAGCATATAAAATAAGACCAAGTACTCTCTATGAAATTGATCTCTCAGGTTCTTATAGTTATTACATAATTCAATTTTAGGTATGTTTGTTAAGGTTGTTCGTAAGTTAAGATTAATTAAGGGTCGTTTGGTTCCATTTTTGTTTTTCTGTTGTTTTTAGTTTTTTTTCTCCTATCTTTGGTTTCTATTTTTTTAATGAAAATATATTTGGATGAGATTTGTAATATAAAAATGAAAATAAAATCCTGTTTAGTTGAGATTTCTAATAAAAATTTGAAAAAAAAAATTAGTTTTATTATCCTGTTTTTATTTTTTAATATATATCAAATTTAATGTTTAAGTTTGGTAATCTTCACATCATTTAATGTGGAAAAGGCTTTGAAGAAAAGGTATGGATGAAGTGCTACATTAAATAACATAAAATAATGTGAAGACAAAGTGAAGACTAGGCTTTGTAAGAAGATAAGTTTCGTGCTAAAGATACGAGAATGAGAAGTGGAGAATGATAAAATCTCTGCTACATTAAATAGCATGAACCTTGTGTTATTATTATTATTATTATTATTAATCGAGATAAAAAGCAAGGATATGTTAGTTTTCTGTCAAAGAAAATATGTTGTCAAAATTCAGAGAAACGATGTTTTCTGATTTTTGTAAAACTGTTGTAATTTTTTTATTTTTAGAAACAAAAAATCGCAACAAAATAAGTCAAACACGTTTTACTTACCTGTTTTTCTTTTTACAAAAATGACAATAAAAAATGGGAAAAAAAAAAGAAACAAACAACCTCTTAGATTATGGTTTCTTTCTAATTAATTATAATTATCAAGAGAAATTAATTTTAATGGTAAATATTCTTTGTATTGTATTGACAATCGATTTACAATTTCTAAGATAGATGTGGCGTAGAGCAAGGTTCATTTTCTATTTTCTGTTAAAGGAGTTCATATTTCAATTTGCATTGCCTGTTAGATATATTTTTATATTGCTTTATCACAACCAAAACTCCCTTACTTGTTTTCATTTGAAAAGCACATAAAGTAAGACTTAAGTAATTGATCCTTACTTCTATTACATAAATGTTGAGAGCATGGTATTATTTCTTAGTACAAGAGGTTCCCTTATCACTAGTCGAAGAATCCCATGCATTCAAATCAGTCATTATCACCACAAGCTAGTTTGCGTGCAAATTCACTGGATACAAATTTCGGGTCACCACAAGCTAGTTTGTGTACAAAGTATATAACATCTGTGACATGAACCACTATATGATATCACAATCTTCCAACCCGTATGACCTCCTCATCCATTTCCAACCCGATAACCTCACAATTTGGTTATTAGGAAATGAGTGGAGTTCCACCCCCAACTCCTAAGCACAAAGCTCTGGGTTTGAACCCAAGTCGGATCCTATCTTCAACTTGAACAAGCTACTTACAATACTATAACCAATAAATTTACGTTCATAATCCTTGGATACAACTCCGCCTCTTAAATCGTTGAAGTTCTTTCTCATCAAAAAAGGCTAAGGCCAATTTCATTCAATTAAAAGTCCATATAGTTGAAAAAAAAAAATGATAAGTAATAAGCAAACCAACATCACCAAATCTATGCCTCAGATAATATGCTGTGCTCCACCAGGAGAGGCACTGAGATTCCAAGTACTTTACCACAACATATTTATGTAACATGAAACAACTATATTTCTGTAAGCCACAAAACAATTCTACTTTATCGCCTTATGTCAAAAGCACACACATTGAGTTAAAACTTTAAAGAGAGATTATGCTCAAGACAATTGGTAAACCGGGCAATTCTCTAAATTCAGACACCTAAGGCATACGATACCCTGTAAAAGCGGGATTTGCGAACATAGAACTTGCAGGTCACAATGTTTCTTTCTCTCTCTCTGTGAAGGCACTACAAAAGGGGGATTAATGCCTTTTACATATTCCTTAAGGTGTTGCCAATCATTGGAGAGCGCAAAAGCATTCTCCAGACTCAAACCTGAAACAATAAATTCATCATCAGAACCTAAAAATTAAGAGATCAAATTAGTAGTTTTGTGGTATCTTTGTTGCGTTGCAGTCCTTTGTTTCAATAAATCTGTTCCAACCCTGTTCCGCCACAATACGAAGCCGTTTTAATAAAGCCTAGTTCTGTCGTGTATCAATCGGCTCTCTTCTAGCTTCAGCAAACTGTGGCAGAATTGAGTTGGAACAGACTTATTCATACCGAAGATCCACTCTCATCTTTGTTAACCTCTATATATGATTTTTTAGAACAGACCTCAAAACAAGAAATGATTAAATAAAGAAAAATATAAACTAACTGCAAGGATAAGAAATACTGATGAAACATACTCATCTATAATACAAATTTTGTTTAACTTGATCCTGAAGGAAGATCAGTGACTTTCCCCACAGCAATTGTTTTCCCTGTAATAGACAGAATGGTATTAACTAGTCATGATTAAATCATGAATCAAGATAAAATAGCATTCTACTTACCTTCAGTACGAAGAGTGAACCTTCCAAGTTGAGGAAAATCTTGGAATTTCTCAATGCATATTGAGCTATTTACCTGGTAGAACATAATTAAACCCACAGCAATATAAACGCCGAGTTTCAAGTGGAATTTCATTTGAAATGGAAAGCTGAAAATGGTTCGATATGTACCAAAACCAAGACTCAAAAAACTAATCTCAATTTTCTAAGCATTTTAATTACAAAGTTTTGCTCATGTACCTGAACCCGACAGACAACAACAGCACCATTTTTCACGAAAAGGACCTTCTTTTTCAAGGGTTTCTTTGTCTTTGGATCTATTTGCTGTAGCAGCTCAACAATCTCACATTCCTCAACTACAGAATGGATGTGCAATACGGCCTTGTAGCCAGCAGTAAAAATTGCCTAAAGTAGACGTGTTGATGATGTGCACTTCAGAAATTGTTGTGCCAAGAAGCTTAAAATATCAATAAAAGCACAAAAGCATGAAATTACCAAAAATAATACCAGAAGCATACATTTTCAAGAAGTTCGAGTATCTGTAACTGTGCAACAAACTCCATCACTGCAGCTATTGGCTTTGCTGCATAAACAAGAAACAAAGCAAATTTTAATCTTGTATAGGACAAGCAATAGAGCCAGTTAAGGCATATGGGAAAAAAAAAATCAACTAACTGGAGCAAATAGTTAGCACTTAAACCCATCAGACACATTCATTTTTCATTAAGGATTTCAAGAACAGGACTTTGAGCTTACCAACGCTTGACAATACAAAACCAGCCAATATATCCTCGTCATCGATTCCAGATAATCTAATTCTTAGATTCTCTCCAGGTCCTGCACGCCTTGTCTTGTTTTCATCCATATAAACAGCAACAACTTTGACCTGAGTCTGCATAATCATTTTATCACTTCTACACCTTGATTATGAGAAGATAAGGAGAAGGAATACAGTGAAGCAAGAAGAAATTGTGTAGAGTCAAAGGAACAGGTGATTCACCTTATTTGGCATGACCAACAATGAATCACCCTCAGTCACAGTACCAGATTCTACTTTTCCCATAACAACTGTTCCCATATCTTTAAACTTGTCAATGATAGGCATCCTACAAGTTAAATATTAAGTTCAACAGTACATCATGGAGGTGAAAAGCAGTCCCAAAAAAAAAAGTCAAGTTGCTAGAAATCAAAACACTGAGATTTGAAGAGCAAACTATATTGTCGTTCCATGATCCTTACAGAATAACTAGCACTAATATGTTAGCTTAAAAGCTACTAGGATACCAACTATTCCAAGATCAAGAATGAAAATTCAAGTCAGATTGAAATCGATAGCAAAAATTTTCAATTATTGCATGAATCATGACCTAAACATAAAAGGACCAGCCAACACAAATCCAGTTTAAATACAAAATTCACATTGAGCAAAATAAATTTTGATAGGACAAGTACGATAAATGAATTGATTGCCATAAGAATGTAAATATTACCTAAAAGGCCCCTTCGGGTCTCGTGGAGGAACTTCAACAGCATCAAGAGCGTCAAAAAGGCAGGGGCCACCCCACCATGAACATACACTTTTGTCCACTCTTGATTTAATGTTGGAACCAATAAGACCAGATATTGGTAGGAATAACACATCTGTAAATTGAAGAACACTGTACATAAGGAGGAAGAGGACTTCAAAGCAAATATAAAATAATAATGCAATAAGATCACGCCAAATTTTAGTCGTTACTTTCTGATGCAGAAGAACTTAAAGTCTATAGAAGAAATAAAGAAGAAAAATTGTCAACCACAAGCCTTAATTTGATGAGATGAAGGATGAGAATTGAGTTGACAGCAAAGATAATAAGGGCTGAAATTTAAATTATGATAGGAATCTTATTAGATAAGAAATAGAAGTAAATTAAATATATTATTCCAATTTTAGATATGTTATTCTAGTTATTTAGGACTTACAAAATTTTTATTAGAATAAGATTTAAATTTTTTAGAAACCATTTCATACTAGAATAGGTTCTAAGAACAACTCTACAAATATGTGTATACTTAGCCCTTCAATAACAAGCTACCTTGAATTTTTTCTACAGACTTGAGAGTTTTCAACTAAATGGTGAAATACTTTCTTCTAAATGTGATTCTTAGACCCTATGAGTAATTCGTAGATTTCTACCCTCCATTATTTGTGTTCCTCACTAAATTCCAACAATTCTAACTGAAGTTCCACCAACAAAAACCCTAAATTCTAGCCATACAAACCCAAATTCCAGCTATATTAAACCCTGGACTCCTGGCCCAAATTTCCAGCAAATAAAAGCTCAGTTATATAAAAATTTGAAGTTTTAGCATTCCAAGCTAAAATCCAGACCTGATATAGATACTGCAGCAGCCTAATATCAGCTATATTTCCTGGTTTTTGTGAAGTTTCGCTATTAGTTAATACTTCTTATACTTGTCCTACATCTCTTTCACTCATCATTAGCACCTAACACATTATTGATAAACAAAAAATTACAAATAGGAAAAAAATCCATAAAGGACAATGATAAGAATCAGAGTGATGAGACCATTTAGGTTTCAATACTATTCACAAAAAGTAAAGAGAATGAAAATATAAAAAAGCAGTATATCAGTAACGTATCAATAAAATACCAAGCTAGTCAGTTTCAGTTGTCCAATCTATCAACACCACCTAAAACATCATGACCGTACATTTAGTTTGAGGAAGCTTTTAAACTACAACATACACACATTTCAAATATTGTCCGCAGTTCCTGGTAACTACTGATCAAGCCCTGAAGAAATTCCATATGGGAAAGTTGGACGACATCTCTAAACTCCAAAAGTCAAGAAAAGGGTTGAAGCCAAATTCAAAAAATAACGGTACAGTCAAATGATGACTAACAGCCGCACAAACAAAGAATACTAGTCTTAAGGTACCTTTCTTAACATTGTAGCCTGATGACTTTAGGAATGGAGTCATCTTTGATTCAATTTCATCATACCTGAAAGAGGTGTGATGAAGCTAGCTCAAGTTGAGTACATATGATGCATGCATAAGAAAACTGAAGCAATCACCCCAATTGTGTGCATTAAAGGAACTGGAATGAACTGTTGCATCAAGGACAAGAATAGGAACCTCTGTTTTGACCAGTTCACCGTTGGGTCATCCATTTTGTTCACAACAACAAGCAGTTTAGCTACACCTAACGTCTTTGCAAGTTGAACATGCTCACGAGTTTGTCCACCTCTCTCATAACCAGTTTCGAACTCACCTTTTCGAGCAGAAATTACCTAATTGGAAAGGATAAAACTCAGTCTAGACTCAAGAAGCAAGACCTTAAAAGTAAAACAAAACAAACAGTTTTAAAACCTTACAAGTACACCAATATCAGCCTGAGATGCTCCACTGATCATATTTGGAACATAGCTCTTGTGACCCTGAACAGTCAAACAAACAACAATTTGGCATCATTTATTAATCATGAACACAGAACTAACAAAACAAATGACCTATGTTGCCTTGAATTAAGCTGTATGCTATAACATATTACCGTAAGTGCCTCTAAACTCAATCCAGTACCAAATATTAAAATTTATGATTGAACGTACATGTTTACTTAGACAATTAGTTGATGAACAACTCAAGTCCAGAAGACCATCAAATTGTGAGAAATACTTTGACTATCTTGTTAACCTTAATCTTGATTTCAAATTTGACTCAGGATCTATCTAGCATTGCAATAATTTAGAGGTATGAAGAAGATTGTTATATATATCTGTATGCTCTAGACCCGTAGGTTCTTATATAGAGTTATGGTACATAGTTTTGGTAGTCTTCCAATTTAGGAAGACTCCTTCTTAGGTTTTGGTAGTCTTCCAATTTAGGAAGACTCCTTAGGAAAGATCCCTAATATTTAGCTAAATATTACAGCTAAGATTGATCCCTTAATTACGGGATTATCTACAATTAAGGAATTGTCTACACTCCCCCTCAAATTGGTGCAAAGATGTCTATCATGCCCAACTTGTCAATTTGCTCTTCAAATGGTTGTCTTAACAGCCCTTTTGTGAAGACATCTACTTTTTGTTCTTAAGTAGGAACAAACGGAATACAGATGCTTCCATCTTCCATTTTTTCCTTGATAAAGTGCTTATCAACCTCTATATCCTTTGTCCTTTCATGAAGAACTGAATTGTGTGCAATATTAATGACTGTCTTATTGTCACAATACAACTTCAAGGGAGGCTTAACCTCCAAGTTTAACTCAGACGTAACTTTTCTGAGCCACAAGACTTCACACACTCCTTAAGCCATAGCTCTGTACTCAGCTTCTGCACTACTCTGAGCCACTACATTTTGCTTTTTACTTTTCCATGTCACCATATTCCCCCATAGATAGGTGCAGTAGCCTGATGTTGATCTTCTGTCAGTGATTGAGCCAACATAGTCTGCATTCGTATAAACTTCTATTTTTCTTTCTTCCTTCTTCTCAAAAAACAATCCCTTGCTAAGACATCCCTTCAGATATTTCAAAATTCTGAAAATAGCTTCTAAGTGTTCTTCATATGGTGAGTGCATAAATTGTCTTACTAAGCTCACTGCAAATGCTATACCTAGCCTAGTATGGCATAAGTAAATCAGCTTCCCAACTAGCCTCTAGTAACTCTCCTTGTTTACCGAAGCACAATTTTCGAGCTGTCCAAGTTTCTTTCCTGGTTCCATTGGTGTATCACAACGCTTACAACCACTTAAAACTGTCTCTTTTAATAAATCCAAATTGTATTTTCTTTGAGTCACCATAATTCCCTTCTTCGATCGAGCTACTTCCATGCCAAGAAAATATCTGAGCTACCCCATGTTTTTTACTTCAAATTCCTTCCCGAGCTATGCTTGTAACTTCTCTATCTCCACAAGATCACTACCAGTAATTATGATATCATCCACATACATTATTAGGACAGCAATTTTACCTTCCCCAGTCCTTTTAGTAAACAAAGTATGGTCTGATTGGTCTTGGGAATACCCCCGACTTGTTACAAACTTTGTGAATCTGTCAAACTAGGCTCTTGGGGACTGTTTTAGTCCATAAAAAGACCGTCTAAGTTTGCACACCTTGCTCCCAAAGCTTTTCTTGAACCTAGGAGGTGGCTCCATGTACACTTCCTCTTCCAAATCATCATTTAAGAAAGCATTTTTTGCATCTAGCTGGATTAGAGGCCAGTCTAAGCATGCAGCCACTGATAATAGGACCTTGACAATGTTCAATTTTGCCACTAGAGAGAATGTGTCAATATAGTCCACCCCAAATGTTTGACTGTAACCCTTTGCCACCAGCCGAGCTTTAAATCTTTCTATTGAACCATCTGCATTGTATTTAATGGTAAATATCCACCGGTATCCAACCAACTTTTTTCCGCTTGGCAGATCGATTCTCTCCCAAATGCCATGCTTTTCCAAGGTCTTTAATTCTTCCAAAATAGCCTCCCTCCACTCAAGAACAGCCAGAGCATCATGTACGTTGTTTGGAATTTCTACACTGGTTAGTGTGGAAATAAAGACAGAAAAAAGTTGGAGACAAGTTTGCATTAGAGACAAAGTTAGAGGTAGGGCATCGGGTGCATGATCTTTTCCCTTTTCTCATGGCAATAGGAAGAAAAATATCACCAAGGAGATCATTCGAGTTACTTGGTTGGGTAGTCTTAGATTGTGAGATGTCAAGACTCAAATTCGGAGATGACAATTGGGTTGTATCGAATATTACTTCCCTTGTTCCCCTGCTATATACTACACCACGAAATGTTTTCTGCTCTTCACTTCCTGTTTCCTTCTCAACACTGTCTTCTTCCTGATTTTCTTTTTCCTCCCCCTGACCAATAAGCTTTTCTACTACTGGTCCTTCTCAATTCAACATCTCAGTTTTTTTCCACTAGAATTCTCATCTTCCTCACTGAAATACTCCCCCTAAAGATGAGTGTGGCTATCATAAGGTTTACCTTCAAAAAATGTAACATCCATAGAGGGAA
>JANJEY010000007.1:21518796-21530953 GCA_024703695.1 Erythroxylum cataractarum | reverse complement strand
ATAAGGCACAAAATAACATCTCAATATTATAACTACCCCGCACTTATGTATATTCCCACACTTATACTTTTGTATACCCACAAATTCAACAATTAATAAATGTTCCACTAGCTTCAAGGCTTGAGAATGACATTTGGTTAGGTTAAAGCATATAATGTGGCTAATACGCAAAGAAAAGGCAATTAAAGCTTAAGGGGCTTATCAACAAGGAAAATCATATAATGAGTAGATTATTTGGCTAATGTAGTTTGGAATAGCTAAAAATGCCTAATCATATCCATGTTAATGCATATGATAAAAATGTGGTCCTAAATAGAAATTTTCATGCGTTTGTTTGCCATTGGAGTCGCTTCTCTCTTCAAAATGTTTTCACGCTCACCGCACCAATTTAATGAGTTAAGAGCTCCGAAAAAGTGAAGAGAATAAGAATGTTATATTGTAATATGAAATTACAGAATTTTAAAGCTCTACCCAATCATATGCCGATAATGCTAATTGAAAACAATGATTATGTAAAAGATAAATCTCTCTTATTCTCCAATGTACTATCTATAGACGCTAGCCTCTCAATTCAATTATAACCATTTCAGCCTAATTCTCTTTCTCTGTCCTCCTATAATAGACCGGTAAAAGTTTATTTCCTCCATAGTGCTCACGCTCGTTATCAATAGCTCAATATAACAACTTTGGAACGCAGTTAATAATCTTAACTAAAAGATGGCTAAACTCGCCCACTTGGCAAACAAAAAATAGAGATCTCATCAACCAAAATAGACTTTATGAAAGTATATAATTATATATACATACATATATATAATATATTAAAAGAAGAGAAAGAGACTATATATTTCAGGTACCTCAATTCTCTGATCTATACTCTTTCGGGAACCAAGCAAATACATTAATCGTTTCAACAATGATTCAACCTCAGGCTGAAGCTTGCTATTATATCCACTCAGGATGGCATAACGGCTAAGTAATCAACCAGACATTTCCTGGTTAACGAGGAATTACAGCAAAATGGCATTTTCTTCAACTTTCTCTTTTATTCCTTTTCACATCATAATCAGTCTTTGAACCCCAAACCTAGTGCCACACAAAATTCTCTACATTGGTGGCTCGCCAAATGAAAACTAAAACCAAAATGTGAACGAAGAAAATCAATGTTCACTAGTCCACGAAGTTGGCATATTTGCATAAAGGAGAGTGAAGAACAGTTCTACTTCTGGTACCCTCCGGATGGTTTTCATAAACTGGTTCTGACTTGATTCTACAAGCAGTATTGGACCCATCTGCGCAACTCTTGGCACGAGTCTTGCTAGCTCAATGCCGGTTGTCAAACTGGTCCCACTGACCTGAGACCCAATTTCATCCACCAGTCCATCCACCGCTGCTTGCAAAGAAATATCCATAATTCTACTGAATTCCGAGCTGCAGGATAACAAAATGAAAAATTTTAAATTTCAAACGAAGAACAGAACTTGCAGCGATGTTTCATATTCTAGTTCTTAAGTTACCGTTGAGATCACATGACAAACGTCTTTTATATGGATACATACATTTTTTACCACCGTCAAACAGAAGTGAAAGGTTTTTCCAGTTATCAATGTCAAGATTAGCAAGCAGAAATCTTTCTGTATTCAGAAGCCTGGAAGACTGCAGAGTCGGTGGCAAAAAACTAATGTTACTTCCAGTTATGCTTTTACCCTCTGACGATCGCCGCAGATCAACCTATGTAAATCAGTATCCTCAAGTCCAAGCAGTTGCATGCACGAACAATGGATAAAACAACCTTGACGTATAAAAAGAGCCCAGACTCCCCAAGTTCAACATATGGACTTCATTCATGGTGGCATACCATTTTACATATATTTCTAAGCATGGCCTTTTAAACTGTAGCACTGAAACATAGTAAGCATAGCCCTTTTACCAAAACCAATATGAAAAGCATACCTCAACAATACTGCCCGCACTTCTAACATAAACTGGTCAAATTTTGTAGTTTCAAATTGAATAGTGTCACCACTACTGGAGGATGTACCTCTTCTGCTACCACCTTCAGGCATCAAACAGTCCACCCACATATGGGGACTTCCTGTGCTCATAAGTACATGTAGTATCTGCATGATAGTTCCATGTAGTGTTGTGGTGTTGAAGAGATCACCAAGCTGTTTTCTACACAAATTAATTCAAGAATAGCCATAAACCTTCTAGGAGTTACTTTCTGTAATCTCAAGTCATTACTGAAAGTTGCAAAATCTTTGCATGGGTAATGAGCTATCAACTATTCGTCATCAAAATCAAGCAATTTCTAGGAAATTATAAAGTTTAGAAGTCTTCAAATAATGTCTAAAAGTTATTCATAACAGTCTCATGTAACTACCAAGGGCCAAGAATATCATCAGTTTGGAAGTGTATACAACAAATAAGTTGGCACACTTTGACAGTGCAAATAATTATAGAAATTATTAGAAGTATAAGCATCCCATGTAAACAACTAATCTTCATTTTGTAAATTGATAAATATCTTGCCTTATCTCAAAACTGTAAAATGCCTTCTTTAGATAAAGGACAGGGCCTTTTTTTAGCTGATGAATGCTTGAAATTCTGTAACAGGTAAGAAATATTACCCCTCGAGCTCTTCAGTTACTGCTGCCTGCATATTAGAAATTAAAGCTGGCAAGCCATTGCTAGCAAGAAAATCTGCACTTGCCAAAAATTTCTGTTCATCATCCCGGTCAATGAGATCATGATCTTCCTGTAAAATGGAACATGAATGATTGGCTGCAGAAGACTGCAAAGACATACAGAACAAGCAAAAAGAGACCAAGGACTACAGACAAATTGTGATACCCATGACGCCTCATCCACCTTACTGAGATCATGATAAAATTATAAAAAAAAGAGAAAAGTTTATATACTTAAAAAAAAGATGACAAGTATATTGTTTCATTCATTAAAGCAAAAGTACAAAGAGTTTTTGTTACACTACTTTTTCTATGCAGTCCCAACTTGGGTTCCATATCAATGGTTCCCAGAAAAACTAGTTCCTGATATGTTTAGGATCCATCCAGATTATGAAACCTGTTCATTCTCATTTCAATGAGTAAATGGGATGTGAGTATCTTATTCTCTAAATAGCAGCTTGATAACACTAAAACCTAAGAATTTTCAGACAAATGGATCTCAAGCATTGTTGAAAGAAGGAGAAGGAAAAATATAATCCATGGATCAAAATTTATTTCAATGATTTGCTTAAACACTGAATAACTGTTAGGTGAAGAAGTAGACTACAGCTAGGAGGAGTTGCTGCTCTTAACAGCTCATAAGCGACTTGAATCAGTTACACTAGCTTGGCCACACCCCACTCTGATCCATGATGGAACTATGATGCTAATTTCCTTTGATAACATATTGCAAGATCATAGTTCCCAACTCTTCCAATCCCCTAATGTTTTACTTCTTTTTTGTCATTATGCATGAATTGAAGTCTTCTGGGGCCACACTTTGCCTATTATGTTCTGTAATGAATCTAGTTCCACAATCTTTACAGCCTTTAAATAGTTTCCTTGGAAATGGTATTGATCTTATTTTCTCCTCTGCTTCTAGTTAAATAAATCGGCAATATTCTTATGAATGGGAGGGCGACCTAAGCATCCAATGGTCTAGTCATCCCAGTCAATGTTTCTAGAGTTCAGAAGAAGGTACAAAGATAGGGTTAGTTTTATCAAAATTCTGGTCTAGATGAAGAGGACTTGATTTGTTTATAATAATTGAACTCTTTACATCTTCAATTTTGTAATTACTAATCAACCAAAAGATGATGCACTGAATTTCACCTAAGCATCAATCTGTAGCCAGCTTCTGACACACAGTCATTTGGATACAGTGTATCTAGCTACTGACCCCCACAACAAATCGACAACTTTGATCTAAACCCATATATAGCCTCACTTGCCCAAGCATACTTAAAAATTCTTTTCAACTGAATCTTTCCGTTACGTCATTCCAAGTATAATTATATATAGCTTTATCATGACGTACTGAAAAATCAGTTGCCATTACAAGTATTCAATAGACAACTCTGACAATGTTGAATGAAAATCTATAACGTAGATTCTTTTTGGAGCAGTCAGTTACAGGAATTATAATATTTATCTAACAATCCAACCAAGGCAATGCAGTTCTACAAACACAACAAATACAGAAATAACATTTGGAAAGGGAAAGGTGCCATAACCAACTCATAATTTTAACAAATTTACGTATAAACAGTCGGGAGAGCTATTAATTCACATGTGATGATATATAATAGAGGCTGAATTACACTCTGAGTAAAAGTCTCAGTTCTTCGGTAAGAGCATCAACATATTGGATTAAGCATATGAAAGAACAGCGGATCAAGAAACATAGTACAAGAGGACATAAAAAAGAAATTATCACACAGGCTGCTGAAGAGTATCAAACAATTAATGGAGACAATGCTGTAAAATAATGGCACTTACGAGAGAATGTGATATTTCAAGAGAGCGGGCAGTATCAACATATAAATGTCTTCCCAGAATATTAACCTGGACTCGTATGTATAAAGTAAGAGCTGTCATAGACCACAGTGACACCAACATTCTTGTGAAACCTGTAGAACAGCAATGAAATTGACAACACCCAACAAATTAGAGGAATGCACTATTTAATTATAAAAAAGAGCAACTTCAAGCTACATACTTAAAATTTTGAGTCCGTCCCATAGCTCAACTTTTTGTGAAGATGTCAGAGAACTAGGATGAACCCTCCCTCTCCTTAGCCTCTCGGTGAGGTTTGAGAGGTCCAAGTCTTCTGCTATCCGATCACTTACATGTTGAATTACATGAGGCAGTATTGTTGTATCAGCTATCCCTTGGATGTTCTCAAAATGGGCTTGCATTCTATCAAGTTCAAGATCAATCAAAACACATAAGAAATCACCCAATGCATCCTTCCATCGAAATAAAATAAACGAAATGAAAAAGAAGTCACTCAACTGGGCCTTAATGAGCTCTTCATTTTCTCTTTCGCTTGCAAGGGTTCTCTCTAGATCAGCGAGTCTACGTTTCTGAGCACGGTATAGGTTATATAGGAAATACCCGCCTCCAAAGACGCCTGCTGCAATAAAAATCTTCCTCCTATGCCTTCTCCAGAAATTGCTAAGTCAAGCAAAAGTAACACTAAGTCAACAACGTCAAGTACTTAAAGCAAAAAATTTGAAGCAAACAGGACTTCTTTCTCCATAACCCATGCCTGAAAAGCTGAAAAGGGGAAACAACCACAACTCACATGGAACAACAGCTAAACAATTTAAAAAAATAAAAAAGAAGTCTTGACAGACACCCAAGAAATTAAAGACTGTAAGCAAAAGGAAGCAAGACCAACCTTAGATAAAGCATTTCGATCCTAAGGGAATACCCACAAGCCCATATTCAAGACCTTTTGTGAAGAGAAGAAGAAAGTTGAAACACTAACACTCTCAAATGGGTAGGCCTAGAAAAAACCGCCCGCAAACAGTGGCGGGGGTGGTGAGAGAGAGAGAGAGACAGTTGAGGAGGAGATTGGGGGTTTGGGAGGACAAGGATCTACTCAATCATATAGCTGACTTGAGAATCAATCGCAACAAATTCCAGAATTTAGTACAAAATCACCATCTCCATCGACCCCTTGCTTTTGTTATTAACATTACTTGTATGTAATTTTGTTTTAACTATCAATTGATTATATACCAACACCTTCATGCTTAAAACCAAATTAATATAATAAGATAAGTAAGGAAAAAAACAAAAAAGGAGAGCAAGATAGCCCATCAAACTGGAATAGTCATGGGTTGTCTACTTTTACAAGCCTGTCCATATAATAATGTGCCAGAAGGCCCATCTCCAGACTTATACCCTAAAACTCTCAAAACCCTAGCTTCATCTTTCCACTATATATACAGCCTCGCATTGCAGTCTCTTATTTTGTTTCCGCCTAAACTTTAGCCACTATCACCCCAATTCTCCGTTTGTTTAGCAATGGCAGATGGCCTGGTACTTCGGGGCACCATGAGGGCTCACACCGACCAGGTGACGGCCATCGCCACCCCTATCGATAACTCCGACATGATCGTTACGTCTTCTCGTGACAAATCCATCATTCTCTGGCAGCTCACCAAGGAGGACAAGACATACGGCGTCCCACGCCGCCGCCTCACTGGCCACTCGCACTTCGTTCAGGATGTTGTCCTTTCCTCCGATGGCCAATTTGCCCTCTCCGGCTCTTGGGACGGTGAGCTCCGCCTGTGGGACCTCGCCTCCGGAGTCTCCGCCCGCCGCTTCGTCGGCCACACCAAGGACGTTCTGTCCGTTGCCTTTTCCATCGACAACCGTCAGATCGTCTCCGCCTCTCGTGACCGTACCATCAAGCTCTGGAACACTCTGGGCGAGTGCAAGTACACCATTCAAGACGGGGATGCTCACTCCGATTGGGTCAGTTGCGTGCGTTTTAGTCCAAATACTGTCCACCCCACAATTGTGTCTGCTTCATGGGACCGTACTGTTAAAGTCTGGAACTTGACCAATTGCAAGCTGAGGAATACCTTGGCCGGACATGGGGGTTATGTGAACACCGTTGCTGTATCCCCTGATGGATCGTTGTGTGCGAGCGGAGGCAAAGATGGGGTCATTTTACTTTGGGATTTGGCTGAAGGGAAGAGGCTTTATAGTCTTGATGCAGGTGCTGTTATTCATGCGCTTTGCTTCAGTCCTAACAGGTATTGGCTTTGTGCTGCAACTGAGCAAAGCATTAAGATTTGGGATCTGGAGAGTAAAAGTATTGTTGAGGACTTGAAGGTTGATCTCAAGGCTGAGGCTGAGAAATCTGAGGAAACTACTGGTACCAAGAAGAAGGTATTGTGCGGTTATATGAGTCTAAGAAAATCGAAAACAATAGCTTTACTATTTGTTACTATTTCCTAAATGAGCTCGAAGTCCATATATAATGTTAGCTTATTCTTATGCTTGATTTGTCGCTTTAATCGTTAGCTGCTTTCTTGTTTGTAACTTATTTTATGTTGGTTGTTATGATTATTGCTCTTTCTCATCTGTGGATCATCTGCAGTCTGAGTTTAGCTATTTCTGTGAGATGACCTTTTAAACGGGTGAATGTTGAGTTCTTTTGATATCTATACCATGCTTATTTGATTAGAATTGCCATAAATCCCTTGTTTGAAGTGCATCTATATTTCAATTGTGAACATTATGTTGTTAAGAACTCTCATTTCTTCATTTCTTTTAATTCCAACTCATGGATTGCCCTTAGATGTTGAGAAATGACGTTAGATGATGTAAATTGTGTTGTATTATATAGGGTGGCAGGTTTTTAGCTTGCTTCTTAGAATTTAGGATTTAATGCCATGCACTGATACTGTATTGATCCGCCATTTTTTTTGTAGAACATCTACTGCACAAGCTTGAACTGGAGTGCTGACGGAAGCACTTTGTTTAGTGGTTATACTGATGGTGTAGTGAGAGTCTGGGGAATTGGTCGCTACTAAGGATTCTTGATTAATTCGCAGATTCCTTCATTTTCGTCAGTTACAAAAACCAAATGCTTCTGTTTAGTAATTTGAGACGTAGTATTAAGATTTTGTTGAATTGTTGGATCGTTAGTTATCTTTTTAATTTGGGCAAATGAGATTTGGCTTTGAGGCGTACTGGCTACTGCTGTTTCGTTTTCGACACGAAACATGTATCGATTTTGAATGCCATGTTAAATATTTAAAATGACCTTAAGATGTTTCTGTTCGAATTGTTTTCTTTTTCTTGTTGGGAACATGCAGAATGGAGCCACTATTGTTTCAGATTGGATCATTAAGCAAAACTTTCGTTACCTTTTGAGTGATACAATAGTGGGGATGTTTGGAATTAGCTTACTTGAATATAAGCTTTAATTTTTAATGATAATTGCCTTTATGAATTAGAAAGAGAAGAATTGGGACAAGATCTCGACAGAAATTGAAGGTTTGAAGTGTAGAAAGGATGCACAGTTCTGCACATGGCTGTGCACTTTCCTGATTTCGTGCATCTTCGTGATTCTTGTAATTTTCATATCGTACATCTCCTTAGACACCTAAATCTCATTATAAAGAGATTGTTTGGAAGGCAAAAAAAGAGGGCAGTTGGCAAGGAGTCAGACGTAAGGAGGAGATTCTAGATTTAGAACTCATTCTATAGGTACGATTTTGGTCCAAAGAAGTGGAAAATACGAAGAATTCATCGAAAGATCTATCGAAATATAAGAAAGCATTTACATCATAAGTAAATTTGATTGAAGAAAATTAGGGCATGTTTCTCATTATATATGTTTGATTTCGTTCTTTGAGTTAGTATTTAGGTTAGATAAAACTAATGTAATACATTAACATAATTGATTTTTTTTATTTATGCAATTGTTTTGATTGTTAAATTAGATCCGCTTACATATTTTATTTATAATCTGATTTCATATATAGAGATTGAGAAATCCTAGATTGAATAAATCAAATTATAATTGAAAGAAGTTGATTACAAACTTAGAGATAGGATGATATAAATCTTTTGGATTATGTTCAAACCTGATAGAAATACTTAAAATTTAATAACGCAATCCTATAAAATTTATTCTGAGTAATTCGGTTAGAAACCTTAGGATTAGTTGTTAGTAGACTCAAGGTCAGTTATTAGTATACCATAGGAGTTTCCACAACCCAATAAATCATCAAACAATTTCATGATAAAAGGTTAATATGTTAAGGGTTCAGGGGATTCGAAACCTAGCTACTAATTATTAGATATGAATTCTCTATTCAATTTCATTATTTATTTTATTTTATTTGTTAAGTTTTATTTTCTTTATTAAAAAGTAAAATCAATCCTTAAGGTAGATAATAGGGGAAGAGTAATTACCAGTATTCATTGTCTTCGTGGGATCAACCTATACTTGGCGATATTAGCTACAGCTACGTTACGCACTTATGGTTATTACAATATTTACTTAAAATTAGTCAATCATTGATCGTTTGGAATCAATCTAACATTCCAAGTTATCTATTTTGTGATCTAGATTTGCCTAAGTTTATGATGTAGATGCAGTTATAACTTTGGCGAGCCAAGTTGAAGATTTAGGCAAAAATGTTGATAGATTGACAATGAATTCTTAAATAGTCTAAGTGACATAATGCAATTTGTGTGGGCTAAGGCATGCAATTCAAGAATTTCAGGCAATGAAGGCTATGGCAAAACTTGAGTATGTGGAATAATAACAAATGCTCTTAAACCCCAAAATAATCCTCACAATAATACATATAATTTAGAATTGAGGAATCGTCATAATCTCTTTTTAGAGAATCAAAGAGAGCAAAAGAACAGACCTTCACTAAGATTTCAATAACACCCACCTTAAGAAAAGAAGCTAAGATTTAAAGATACCGTTAATAAATTCATCTAGACTTTAGAGGTGAGATTTCAAACTACTGAAACTTCACTAAGGAATTAAGGGGCTTCTATCTATAATTTGGAGAACTAAATTGGCCAATTGCAAAACTAGTTTTTTAAAGACAATAAGGGAGCTTGCCTAGTAGCACTAGGGAAAATTTTAACAACAAATGAAGAAAGTCATCTTTAAGAGTGGAAAGAAATTCCAAGTTGAAAACTTGCCCTATAGTATAAAGTAGAGTAGTAAAAGGAGTCAAGAGAAAGCTAACGACGAAGAGCATCTACCAAAATCCAATATGGTAAGTTGAAGAAAGATCGCACAGATAAGTTGTTTTGTATATTTCTTAAAATTTTTAAACAACTCCATATTAACTTTCTTTTTGTTAAACCACTTTACAGATACCAAAGTGCTAAATTCTTGAAGGAATTACTATATAACAAAATGAAGTTGGAGTCATTGGTTATAGTGACATTGATTGAGCAGTGCTAAAATAAGCTACAAAGATCCTTAAAAATCCAAGGAGTTTTAGTATCTATTGTTTAATTGGTTCTTTGTTAGTGGAAAAAGCTTTGCCTGATTTGAGGACCATTATTAACTTATGCCTTATAATTTTTTTAAAAAAATTCGAATTAAGGGAACCAAAACTCACTATGATGAACGCACTAGGAAAATCATGCAGTTAGCTGATAGATCGATTAAGAATCCTAAGGGAATTGTTAAGGATGTGGTTATGAAAGTTTATAAATTTATTTTCATAGTTGATTTTTTGATGTTAGATATTAGTGAGGCTATATAGATACCTTTGATTTTAGGTCGACCCTTCTAAGCCATTGCTTGAGCTATTATTGATGTTAGTAATGGAAAAATAATTCTTAAGGTTGGGGAAGAAAAAAATACGTTAAAAATATTTAATATCATAAGTTACTACCTTGAGCATGATGATACTTGCTATTTTGTTAATACTATTGATTTTGCAATTTTACATGTTGACGAAATTTTGTTTCTAAAAGCCCATTATAGTTGTATCATGTTAAAAGTGAGGAGAAAGATAAGGATAAAAGTAGCCTATTTAGAGGCTAATGAACTCATAGTGAGGAAGGAGTTTGAAAAGATTGAAAGAAGTAAGGAGAAGAGGTAAAAACCCTTCATTAAAGAACCACTAGAGTTGGGGTTAAAGAATTTGCCTGATCAATTGGAATATTCATTTCTAAAGAAGATTTCAAAGCTTCCACTAATTATTGCTTCAAATTTAAATGCGGATCAAGAGGAGAAATTGTTAATTGTTCTTAAGGAACATAAGAGGGTCATTTTTTGGAAGATTTATGACATTAGAAGAATTATCTCATTCTTTTACAGTGACAAGTTTCTTATGAAGATTGATTTCAAGCTAGTAGTGCAACTCCAAAGGAGGTTTAATCCTAATATAAAGCAAGTAGTAAAGGAAGAGGTAATTAAACTCCTAGATTCTAGCGTGATTTACCCTATTTTTAATAGTTTTTACATAATTATAGTGTAAATTGTACCAAAGAAAGGAGGAATGATGAGAGTACCCAATGAGAAGAACGAATTGATTCCCATAAGAACCATTATTGCGTGGAGAGTATGCATCAATTATAAGAAGTTGAATGATGCTACCGAAAAAGATCACTTTATTTTCCTTTTTTTGTACGAAATGTTGGAATAGCTAGCCAGTCATTTGCACTATTGCTTTTTGGATGAACTTTTGGGCTACTTCTAGATTCTTATTACTTTGGAAGATCAGGAGAGAAAAACATTCACATATCCCTTTAATATGTTCGCTTATAAGAGGATGCCCTTTGGGTGGTGCAATGCACATGCTACGTTTTAAAAGTGAATGATGGCCTTTTTTGATGATGTAATTAAGGATATCATTGATGTATTTATGGATTATTTTTCTATTTTTGGTAATAGGTGACAATTTTATATAAAAACTGCAATACCGTAAGTATACGGATCGTAACTTATAGAATAAAAGGCACTACAACAAAACAACACATATAGCGTCGTCTTGGAAGTAGACGTCGTTAATGGGCTGAGGATTTCACGACGTCTGGAAGGACGTCAAGAAAAGATGGAATATTCTGAGACGTTGCATTAAGACGTCGGGGATAAGGGAAGCATTTAACGTCGTCTTGGTAGAAAGACGTCTGAAAATAGCATAAACGTCGTTTTGGAGAAGTAGACGTCGGGAAAGGTCATGTCCACGTAATTAATTTTCCCTCCCCCCAATTTTCCAAACGAAAGCCGTTCTTTCCCTCTTCTTCCTCCAGCGTTCTTTCTCTCGTCCAACCGAAGCTGAAGCGTTCCCTCTCTAATCTTTAACCCTTCCCTCTCTCTATTTTAACCTTCCCTCTTCATCATTTTAACCTTCCCACCAGCCAGGGTTTTTGTCGCTTAGAATCTGTGGAGATTGCTTCATCTCCAGTCGGCCCTCTATCATCAGCAGTCGGAGTACATGTGCGTGTTTTTTTAGGTAAGTCATTGAAGTAGTTTTGCGATTAATGTCAGGTAATGTAAGTTTTTGAGTCAGATTGGAGTGACGATTTAATCTGGGTTTAAGATTGTGAAGTCGTTTATTTTGATTAATTTTTATACGGTGATTCTGTTCATCGTATAACTTCTGTTCATCTTATCACTTCCAGATTGTGTATCTTAT
>JANJEY010000007.1:21508325-21518696 GCA_024703695.1 Erythroxylum cataractarum | reverse complement strand
GATTTTCTGCGACGTCCGAAGAGCTTTTACGACGTCTATTAGACGTCGCAAAATGTATGCTTTTGTTGTAGTGAGGTATCATTCCCACGAAGATTAATTAGTCACCTAAAAACTTTAATAAAACTTTATTTAAAGTAAAAAAGATTGATTAAATTAAATTAAATTAACAGAAATTGAAATAAACTAATAAAACGAAACAATAAGCTAAGTGAATAATTGGGCTAGCAATAAGAATAAGGTTAATCAATGATGGAGACTTAGGAATTATTATATCATTTTTTGTCTTCTCTCTATCTTGTTTATTCAATTTATGCTTGATCCTAGGTATCCCAAGGTTTTTAATTATCCTCTCTCAAGATCTAATCAAGTAATCCCATTTGAAATCAATAATAATATAATTGAAATCTCTCAATTTTCTAAACTACTCCTAACTTTTCCATTAGATTTGAAATAATCCTAAGGATAATTAATTCATAATTAAGATCTTTCTTCAATTGTTTAGTAGTATGATATTTGTAGGTCTATTAAGCTACCAACGCTTATTGTTCACCTTAATACAAATAACTTTATTCAATCTCTTGATTCATTACCAAGTACAAGCATAAAAATATCAAAAGCATTCATACATGTATTGAATTCAACAAGAGTAAAGTTTAACAAAACAGATCAAGAACAATCCCTAATATGGATTTAGAAACTCATAATCATGTTTAACATCCTAATAATCCAAATCAACATCCAAGGCAATGAAATATATAAAGAGAAAAGAAAAAAAAAGTTTAAACTCTTGATTTAGGAATCTAGAAATTTGGTGTTGCTCTTGATGTCTCTTTTTTTTTTTATCTCTTTAAATCTAATGTGCAACCAAGTTTTTGGTGTTTTTCTTTTCCTTAAATACTTCTTGATGCTTCTAGGGTTGTTTTTAGAATTTCTAAACTTAATTTGGTTCCAAAAATAACTCCGAAATGTCAAGAATACAAAAATCTTGAGTGTTAGAAAACACCCTGCCATGATTGTGGCATGCCTAGTTCATGCCCTTTGTCACGATAGTGGTGTTGTGCACAATCGTGGCTTCTTCCCTTCTCCAAAATTTTCCTCTTTCTTAAATTTCCTATTTCCACTTACTAATAAACACATCAAACACCTCTTGAAACATAAAATTAAGATCAAATTCTTGCTCTAAACTAATCAAACAACTAAAAACACATTAAAAAACACTTAACAAGAACACAATTCTAAGTCCTAAACACAAGATTATCATCCCAGAAAAAACTTAAAACCATACTTAAACACCTAGAAAACATACTATAATATACACCTATTAACATCCCCACAGTTAAATCTTTGCTTTTCCTCAAGCAAAGCTAAAAACACAAACTAAACACGTAACACATAACATATAACACATAACCACACAATCATACAGAATGCAATAATGGTACAATGATATCAAATCTCATATAATTAACTCAACTTAAAATATGAACTACTTAAAAAGTTCCAATATATTGACTTATTCCTTTTTAAATGACTTGATTTGAATATACATATCAATCAAAGTATCAATATCTTGTTCATATACCATGCACTTATTATTATCAAACAATTAAAAAGGTAGAATATCACTAAGTAACCCTTTATGAAAATTCGTACTAATTTTAAAAGATCAATAGGTTTAATTTTATTACATGCATCATCTTTTTAGATTTTCTTCAATGATCACCTAGTCTTTTAACACGTAGGCAAATTTGTCATGAATATCCCCCTGTCACTTAACTAGGTTACATTTTTTTTATTTAGCTTGGTTGGAGTTTCATTATAACTTTTTGACTTAAAGACAAACATTTTCTCATGAGTTCCCCTAGTTACTTAGCTATATCACAGCTCTCAATTTGCTACCAGCTATATTCTTAACTTAATTTCCTTAAAAAGGGCTACAAGAATAGTAATTTTATTTAATACCTTTTTATCATTTAATTTATTTACCTACCTCATTTCTTCCAAGTAAATCACTCTCACGAAAGGATACTAATAATGCTAACCAGTTTAATGAGTATAATTATAAATGTATCTAATCAAGTGTCACAAAATGAAAGAATAGGTGTTATATCCTAATTAACATGCATATTCATCCCAAAGATAAAACACAAAATTTATAAGTTACTATGCCTTTACAACTTAAACAAACATGTTCAAAGTAAGCCAATTCCATTCAATTCATATCATTGACACATTCATCAAATGCACACATCGAGTATTAAAATGTTCATAATATGCTAATGTAATCAAAACTAACACAATGCAAATACCAATTTCACATACAAATGATTTGAAAATGTATAAACATCCCTACACTTAAACAATACATTATCCTCAATATAGAAACCAAAAAATACAAATAACGTGAATAACAATAAGTAAAAGTAAGAGCAAGGAAACTTATGGTGATCTTAGTGGTGATAGTGTTGCAATGAAACTTAGATACAGTTTATATCATGAGCATCCATCAATTTAACCATCTTTAAAATAAACATAAAGTGTAAAAAATAACAAAGTAATAAAAAAATAAAAAATAAAAATAAAAGCTATCATAATTCTTAAGTTGCCTTCCAAGTAATGCTTGTTTAACGTTGTTAGCTCGACGTATCCTTCACTTCTACCATCAACCTGGGTCTTAAATTAGTGACTTGCTTTTATCAGTTTCTACACGTAACAGTTTAATATCCTAAGAATAAGCCATAAATTGAAAGGTAATAACAAAGACATAATGTATGAAATTAATTAAACCAGTCGACTTTTTTAATGCCTTTATAGATAATAAGTTGTTACTAAAACAAGGAATAATGAACTCCTTGAATCTTCAATTAAATGAAACAACTTGTACTGTGGAGGCAAAAGCTATACTTACTTAAAGCAACTACTAATACTTCATCAATAGTTTCCAAAATTGGCTCTTAATCTTGCTCCTTTAAAGATTCAACTACATCAATTATCATGTACGAGCTAGCCTCCTTCAAATTCTTTAATACCTTATTCATATTGAATTCTACTTGTTAATCATCAATCTGAAGGATGAGGTTGCCTTCATGGAAATCTATCAAAGCTCTTCTAGTGTTCAAAAAGGGTCTATTAAGAATTAATGGTCAGTTTCGATAATCTTCAAAATCTAGCACAACGAAATCCACAAAAATAATAAACTTGTCCACATTTACAGGCTTATCCTCCATCATGTCAAATAGTTTCTTTATAGATTGATCTACCAACTAAATAAGCATGAAAGTCAGCTTTACATCTCTTAGCCCTAATTTCTTGAAAATAGATAAAGGCATAAGATTAATACTTACACCTAAGTCAAGTAAACATTTTAAAAAATCTAAATTACTAACAAAACATGGTATAATAAAACTACCTGAGTCTTTCAACTTTGAGGGCATACAAGTGGTAATTATGGAGCTACAAATTTTCTTCATGAAGATTGTTTAGTTGTCATCCTAAATCAACTTGTTTCATAAGATGAATTTGAAAAACTTTGCTTACTTGGTTATGCCATCTAATGCTTCCACAAAGAGTAAAGTAATATGTAATTTCTTCAATTTCTCCACAAACCTTACAAATTGCAAATCCATTTTGTTCTTCTGTAGCCTTTTGGAAATGGGATCTTTGGTTTATATAGAGGAGGAATGTAAGAAGTGTCAGTTTTCTTTTTTTCATCCATGTTCTTTTTCTCTTGGTCATCTACTTGGTGGGATTCAATTTGTATTTCAAATACTTTTCCCAACTTTTTCCCACTTCTAAATGTAATAACATTTAGTTGTTCGCTTAGATTTGATTACGTGTTGCTTGAGAGACCCCTCACACTTTGTGTGGATAATGCATCGGCTAATTGGCGCATTTGAACCTCTAGATTGTGAATGAAAGAGGCATAATTCTTCAAAATTTGGTCAAATTTAGCTTCCATCATCTTTCAATTCTCATTTTGGCTCCTGAACTTGGAATTTAATGCATCATCTTCATTTCCAATGAACAAAGCCTATCTTTTTAGAATCTGGGTGGACCTTAAGTTCTCATTTAAGTCCCTAGATTGTTAGACAAAGAGAAATTTGGGTGCTTTTTCCATCAAAGATTATAAGCATTCCATAAAGGATTATTACCTTCCAACCATATTATGCTATGATGAAGTTAAGTTGTTATACATTGTTGTTTCCCATTAGGAAGCAATCAGTTATGATATGACTCTCTTTTCCACAAAGCTTGCATCCATGCTGAATTGCTTTGAGTGGAGAGGAAGAGGTAGCTGTCATAATGTTCAATTGTTTGGTTAATTATATTTGCGACCTCAGCTTACAATGCTATCATTGAATCAACAATCAACAATCCCTTTTAAACCTAAAAGGTTGCTTTTTGTCTACTTCTTTTTTATGTTTAAAGATAGTTATTGTTCATCATCTCCTCTAATAAATAATAATCCTACATAACTAGTTTTTTCATTAACGATCCTCCAATTGTTGCATCAATAGTGCCTTGCATAAGTGGATTAACTTCGTTACAAAACATTTGAAAGAGGAACTCCTTTGGCAAGTTGTGAAGTGGACAACTCCCATGCCTAATATAAAGACTCCTCTTCGTTCTGCTAGAAATTTGTAATTTTCTTTATAAACTTTATTGCCTTAGTCAAAGGGAAGTATTTAGCTAAAAAGGTTTGCACCAATTGCTCCCATATTGTGACGTTCGTTGGGTTGAGTAAGTTCTACCATGCCTTAGCTCTATCTTTGAGTGTAAAAGGGAAGAGCCTCATTTTGATTGTATCTTCCATTATAATAAGTTTTGAAAATTTTAGTAATTAAATTGTACTAAAGGAGCTAACATTCCTTGCCTAAACCTCTTTGTAATAATTATAAAGTTTTCTCAATTTATTCTGCAGATATTATTAGAGATTAGACACTTGTGTGACTATAGTAGTTAAGATGAGTCAGTTTTGAAAATGGTTTGAGAGCTACAACAAGAAAATTATGCTCAAATAAGACTAAATATCTCATATTGATCCTTATTTATTAATTATCTAATGTTTAATCATAATGTCCCTCAAACTTTTTTTAAAAGTCCCTCAAAAATTGTAATCAAGTTCAACTTGATTAAAATAACTTTTCTCTCTTTAACTCATTTTTTTATGTGTGACTCATTAAGTTCTCAAATATGTTACCAACGAATATCAAATATAACTCTAAGTCATATTTAAGACCAGATAGATTAAACTCATTTATTTATCTTTAATTCTTTAATCAAACAATTCATATCCATATATCAAAATTGACATATAGCAACTCATCATAACTATCTAAATATTTAAGAATGTCAAAGTGATTTTAACTAAGCTTTCCTTATGTGATTTTTTTGTATAATTCAATCCTTTTATTATACAATATTATGATCATTTATATAGTATGAAAGTAATGTCTACTCAATTTTGAGTTCAATCATGTTAGTTCTTCATTATTAACTAATGATTAAATTAATGACATTTATAAATTATTTACAAAGTGTCATTCCAACTTAGCCAAAGATTTATCGAATCAATACTAATCGAGAATTATGAAACATTACCTCTAATTACTTTTAGGGTGATGAATCCTATATTGATCACTTAAATACTTTCATATAATTTATGCTGTAACTAGTAACTACTAACTAAACTATATGTGATTAGAATATGTTATAAATAGAATCAAAATATAGCATCTCTATATAAGATAACTGTGAAGATCTCAAATTAAGCAATCACTCATATAATCGTTACAATGATAATTTTCATAGATATATAATTATTGGTCTAAATAAAATATATTCTAAATAAAATATATGGGGTCAATTAAGTGAACTTGTTTTCTAATAGGAAACCACACATTTGTTTATGTATCTCTATATTTTAGTCTTTAAGATTAACTACTTCTTTTATATTGAAAAATATAACGTGTACTAGTATTTTTACATTCTATTAATATTCATTCTTAATAGAACAATAACTAGAAATAATTTAGAGATAATATATAAATGCAAGATGAATATCATAGTTATAATCTCATCATATTTTTATTTGTAATATATAATTATTACATGACTCTATCTTATACATCTAAATGTGTATAAAATAAAGATTGTCTTTAAATTATTTTGTTACTAAACTACAATTAACGAAGTAGCATAAACCAACGCTATAAGCTAAAAACAAGCCACGTTCCAAATCACACTCTTTCCTATGTCTCAATCATATATAAATGCACCACCCTTAAAGCCTTGCTCCTAGGCTCGAAATTCATTCCCTGTAATGTCAGGAAAAAGCTTTCTTTAGATTTCTTCATTACTGAAAGCTTGAATAGAAAAACATGGCATTTTTCTATTTATCTTCTTTCTCATTCGTCCATCCGCAATTAAGATGTATCGTTGCCAAAATGTCTCTCCTTGACACTTTACTGTTTTATGTGAGACCCCTTTCTCTCTCCTCGCACGAGTGTTGTTTTCTTGTCATCTTTGTTTCTACGACTTAAAACTATCTTGTGTTTTGTTTTTTCGTGCCACAGGTTATACATTTGGTAGACAAGCTGGGGCTATGGCATAGATTGCCGGTACTTGGGGGACTCGTTTATTTGGGTATTCGAAGACACTTACACCAACGTTATAATCTGTTGCATGTTGGAGGAACCACCGGTAAGAAGTATGATACCAACGAAGTCAGTTACCGAACAGCTGATGGCAAATGCAACCACCCCATAGACGACTCTGTCGGAAGCTACGGCACATTTTTCGGTCGCAATATGCTTCCTGCAACTTCAGCTTATGAGGTATGTAATTGTTCTCTCTTTTCCATTTTTTCGTTGTCAGAACGCCAAAAAGAGTTGCAAAACCCTATCAAAATAAGCTTTAGAACGGTCTGCATTTTTGAAGTCCTTTTTCAATCAGCTGGAACGTGACGCGACAGAGCTAAAATTATCAGTTAACTTCATTCATAGTCCGAATTGTCAGTAAAAGAAAAAACACATTAAAGTTTGTTCAACTTAAGATTGGAGGGTTCAACTAATTTTGTTTACTTGTGCTGCCTCCGAAGCTATCTTACAAGTGATATTCACGAGTCTACATGTACTTGCCATCTGAAGTTGGTCATTTCATTTATACACTTGGTAGACTGTGGCAGGTGCCAGAAGTGTCTATTTGATTAGTTATGTAAAACGCGGAGAGGTTGCTGACACGTTTTTTCATATATAAATCGCGTGATTCAGCATTTGAGTTTCCCAGGGAAGATTGCCCAACTGAAAAGAGTTTCCTAGGGCACCTACATATATATGCGGAAGTCATGATATATAAATGCATATACATTCCGTTCTGCTGAATATACCGATTTGCGTTTTTAATTGGTGATCTATGTAATGCCATTCGCCATGAAAAGAGTTACGGCAGGACGTCCGCTTCGTATCAAACACGCCTCTTGTATTCTATCTTCTTCTAAGCAAACCAGCCCCTCGTACGTTAGAATGAAGAACTGTTATATTGTCATAAATATGAGCACATGATATCTGGTTTATAATTTTAACTATAAGGTTTATAATTGAGTGAGTAAAAAGTGCACCCTACTTGCCTCATTTGGCCCATGCAAATACAGGGGACAGATATTTTGTATACCTATTTTGTTGTATTGGATCCAAGCTATCTATTTATACGAGTCCTATACAAATGGATAGTTTGGATTTAATGGGATATGATAGGTACACAAAAATGGGGACAGGATTTCAGGCCCCAAATACAATACTATTAAATAGTTATACTAAAGAAATTTCAATACGATATTATATGCTCATACTCATATTTATTGCACAAATTGAAGTTCTTTTAGTGATTTGGAGTAAAACAAAAAGGTTGATTAAATATATCCAGTTGTTATTATTATTATCAAAATGATTCGTGAAGATGTTTATGTAAATGTTAAATTTGTGCAGTTATTAGATCCTCACCCAACTTTAGTAGCCAATAAGCTATTGGGAAGGAAGAAATTCATAGACAGTGGGAAGCAATTCAACGTGATAGCGTGCTCTTGGATCCAATTCATGATTCATGACTGGATTGACCATATGGAAGATACCCAGCAGGTATCCTTCTTTTTTCTTTTTTCCTCTTAGCTTATGAGATATATCTTTTTTCCTCTTAGCAATCTTCGCAATTATTTTCGTAGAAGGTGGAAATTAAAGCACCAGAAGAATTAGAAGATGGCTGTCCATTGAAGTCATTCAAGTTTTTTGAGACAAAGAAAGTGTCCACAGGTTCATCTTGTTCGGAGATAGGATTTGTGAATACCAGAACTCCCTGGTGGTAAGTACTGCATAATTAATTACCTCCTTCACAAGTTTTCTGTTGCTTTGTAACTAAACATATTCCTTAGTATTAGGTGTAAATATACATTTTGCTTAATTGGTATGTTAAATGGTCGTAAGTCATAACTTCAACCATAATCAAACAATCTTTTCTGCTGTATATTCTCTCTTATTCTTGCTCACTACGATCATACATCCAACTAACTAACACCCAAACACTTCATTTTTCATCAAACTAGTATTATCTATAGTAATATCAACATTATTAATACATTCCAATTCAATCACCATTGGCAGAAAAGACAACTACTACTTTAACATTCAATCAACTCACAATTCTAGCCACAATTTTGAATTCAACAAATTAGCTGATATGGTGTAATCAAATTCAAGTTGTCCTAATTATCTCTGATCTTCTTAGCTTCATTGACAACACTTTTCCACAACTAGCAGACCACTCTGATTCTTCATCTCCAGAGAACATCAATGGCACAAATTTGATCGTGTGGTTTACTGTTTCCTCACTACCTCACTCTCCAGCTCTGTCGTGCGTCTTGCTCTCGGTTGTGTCACAACTCACTATCTCTGAGTTGCACTTAAATGACACTTTCTGCAACAATTATCCTCCTAATTTTCTCTCCTTTGTTGGCAACATTATGCACTCAAGAAGGATGCCTCCTCTATCGTTGATTTCTTTAGTGTTGTCTCCGTCATTACTAATGAATTTACAGCTATTAGAAACCATATCTTGGGAAATGATCTAGTTCTTTTCATGTCGAATGGCCTCCATTCTAAATATGAGAAATCATTATGACTGTTGAGCACTGAGACTCCATTATATCCTTCATTGACCTCCGAGCAAAGCTCCTGCTTCATGAGTGGCGATGGTCAGATCATCAAACGCACCCCTCTGGCATATGCTTAATGCTTCCAAATCTGGTGGAATTGATGGCAGAATATTCATAGAGAAAGCGGCGGCTCTAGAGGACGATACCCCTCTAACGGCCAAAAGACAGTTATGCGATGGAGCCATAATTTAAGAGGTACCTTCGCTCAATATCTCACTATCCATGGCATCACCTATCGTATCTCTTGCCCTGGGTTGGATTTTAAAGAGAAGAAGATGAATACGATGGATAAGAATAAAAATTAAAGAATAAGTAACACTCTCATATTTTTATTATTAAATTTAGTTGTTTTATATAGATAAAATATAAACAAATAAAATAAATTTTTTAGCTACTAAATTTGACTTATGAGATAATATTAAAAGAAATTTAATATCTATTCTAAGATAATCTAAAACCTATTCTAAATTTTTTAAAATAAATTTAAAACTTTGATTTAATTCTCATCATTCCCTCTTAACTCAAAATTTCAAGAATTAAGCATTTCTCTTTTAATATTTAGAATATTATGTGAAGCATTTCTTTTCATTAATTTTTGTTGGTGCCCTTTTTATTAACCTGCAATTATTAGAGTAGTCTCTCCTAACATATTTTGGTGCACTTTTCACCAACTTTCTATTATTGAGTACTTCTCTCAACTAATTAAGAAAACGTTTCTTTTTCAGTCACTTCATGAATCCTTATCTGATTGAGTGTTTCTAGAGATGATAATTCCCTCTTATTTTCTACCCACTATCACAAGCTAAGACTTTTAAAATGAGCTTTTATCTTAACAATCTATACTAGATAATTTTCACCATTGAAACTTGGGGTTGAGATAAATGTTGAATTGCTGGCAACTATGACAACTTTATCTTTATATTTTCTTACTCAATCTCACAGTCTCTCAAGAATCTAAGGCTCTGATATCATATTGAGATTTTAAAGAAAAGAAGATGAATAAGATGTGATAAGAATAAAGATTAAAGAATACGTAACACTCCCGTATGCTTTTATTATTAAACTTAGTCATCTTATATAAACAAAATACAAATAACTAAATAGATTTTTCAGCCACCAAATCTGACTTATAAGATAAGATTAAAGATAACTAAAACCTATTTTAA